>JAKLND010000223.1:0-26151 GCA_022813125.1 Septoriella neoarundinis | reverse complement strand
AACATTATCTTTAAAATCTACCACCCCCCCCCCCCCCCCCCCCCCCCCCCCCCTCTTCCTCCTCATTTACAACCCAACCTATCATGAACGCAGATCGCACCACCCATCTCCCCCTCCCCAAATCGCCCTACGCCCCGGTCCCCCCACACCCCACCCGAAGCTCAACACCAACCACAAGCAAGAAAAAAGAAAGAACCCAAGACCTCCCCCTCTCACAACCACCCCGAACCGCCCCCCTCCCCCTCCTGTTCCCGACCCGCGTCCCCCTTCTGCCTCACGATCAACTGCCAAATAACAAGGAAAAACGCCGCCACAACCAGCAGCGCGATCAACAGCCCCGTGCAGGACCTCAGCTTCTGCCTGCGCTCGCTGGGCCAGCATTGCCTCCTCGCTGCCGCCCGGCTGCGCGCGATGTGCGGCTGCATGTAAGCCGGGGGCGAAGACGCGTCGGAGATTGGGTGGGTGGTGTAGGCTGGTGGGGGCGGCAAGGGGGAGGGGCGGGAGTCGGACTGGTGGCTGTCGCGGCGTTGGTCGGCGGGTGGGGGTGGGTTGGAGGCGCTGACGGGGTCGCGTTAGTTGAGTTGGTGGATGCGAGGGGAGGGGGAGGGTGGTGGTACCTGGGAGGCGGGTTTGGGCGCATGGAGTAGAGGGGGAGAAGCTCGGTGCCTTTTGAGAGAGACATTGTAGCGGTGGTGTTGGGCTTGAGGGTAGTAGCGATGTGGTCTTGTTGAGATGATATGCTGACTGAAGCGATGATATGGTGTGATTGCTTTGAGCAAACTAGAGACGACATGGATGCTTGCACATATATAAATACTGAGTATGGACGACAAATATCATGCCAGTATTGAATCGGAAGTCTAATGGTAATTTTTTAAGGACAGAGGAAGCCTGCGTCGCGAGGTCATTAAGAAAGACGCTTGTTGGACCAGGCATATATCTGCTTACGCAGCAATCATGTGCGAAGTGACCACACTGACGGACCTTGCTACTGACCTCAATAACTAACATCGAGCAGACTTAGTCATCAAGGGGAAGCAACAGGTAGTGAGAAAAGGTTGCAGGTCATGGTAAATCGCAGTACATAGGCATGTCTATCAATGCCGGTACCACGTGCAAGAAGTCGAACTTCAATGCAGGTGACGAGTGCGAGTGCGTCCGAGCCATCGAAGAACCACCGTAGAACCTCAGACCGCGCTCAATGCCCAAACCCGCCCTGCGGGCCGCACTTGCCACTGTTCTTGCACTCCTCCAAATACTTCGCCGTAGACTGCGCCTTCTGGAAATTTACGAGCATGACGATACCGGTGATCGACGCGCCGAGAATAGTGATGAAGAGCAAGACGAAGAGCACACAGCAGCAATCGCGGAGGCAGGGACGGATCGCGTATTTGCGGCGGCGCGTCAGCTGGACTTGTCGCGATGTCGGGCTCGGTGGCGGTCTGATGGTGCTCGAGTCTGAGAAGAGCGAGTCGGTGTCGAAGGAGAGTCGGGCGTTGGCGAGAGTCTCGGTTGTGCGTTGGGGAGTTGTCAGGACAATGGCTGGGACGGAGGTATCTTGGAGTGGATAGACGCCGTCTTGGTTGCCGTTGTTTGCTGTTGGCCAGCGCATATTTTGCTGAGGTGGGTAATTTGAAGCCATGTTGATGATCGATGCAGGCGAGCAAGGTGTTGTCCGGGCGAGTAGGTGCAGATTGACATCGATGGCAAAGTGCCCTGGATTATATTTGCATGTAGTGTGACAGCATTCATGCCTTCGCTTTTGACTTTGGTCAGCCATATCTATGGATTGATGACAAAGTGACCAAAGGTTAAAGCATACAGTCAGGTGTTCAGCTTCGGCGACTACCTTACCTTTCGAGATGATCTGACGCTCCAAGAATGTCGGTCTCGTTGGGAGCCCTGCCTCACGACTCGATCATTTCGAATCACAAAGCACACTAAGTCAACAGCTGATCGATTTCTTGTTTGTGCTGGTGATACGCAGGGAAGCACGTAGCCGTCGAGGAAACTCTCGAGTCACTCACATGTCAAAGGACCTAGCAATCGTCTAGGACGATGCCATACTATCAATCTGTATTGGATGAAGAGCGACTGCGTCTGGATCTGGATAATGCGAAGTGTTTACGGTCGGTTTCTTGGATGGACGGCCTAGAGGCTGATAATGCCCGATTTTCGTACCCGTCGAGAGATACACGCATGGGCTATCTAAAAGTCAGATGAGTAAATGGGTATGATTGCTGGTAATGTCAATGTCATTAGATCGGTGAATCCCTACATCTCATCAGTCGAACCCCTTGGGTTGCCACACTATTCGAGATGCGAATAAAGAGTCGCACCAAGTTGCAGTGGTCTTGAGCCTGTCCCGTTCAAGCGATGGCGGAAGCCCATGAGCGACAAAGAAGCCGTCATGAACAGCGTCTTGCATCAGGAGTGCGTTGCGTGACAGTGAAAAAACAGAACGAAGGCAATGGCAGGGTATTCTTGACGTATCATCGATTTCCATCCACTACACCACAGCTAAAGCAGGACGCCGACCTCCCGCCTCCGCGCAAGAGATCAAAAAGGGAGGGCCCAGTGTGTGATTCCGACATTTCTCACATCGTCAAAAGAAAAATGCGCCCATCCCATGCCAAAAAGAAGTGTACGAGAGACGAGCGCAGCAGAGTTCGCGTGGTCGTAATATGTGAATTTTCCATTTCCCGTTGAATTTTGGTATTACTGCCACGCTGCCTCGATCCCTCCAGTCCGGTCCGAGAAGAGTTTGAAGTCGTGGTTGTCGTGGTGGCTCGGTCGACCGCGGACGTGTGCATCCTGCTCCAGCATCGTAGGCGAGTCGCTTAGATACCGATGCGGGTCTTGCGCCAGTGCCTCCTCTTGGCGTTGTACCTATTCGACGATGTCGTGGTCAGCGAGGAGTTCTTCTCTGGCTTTGCCCGGCCTTGCCACTCTCTTGATACCAAGTCTGCATCGCCGTAGCGCAGAACTCCTAAGCCCAGGCATTTCCCTCCATCCATTTCATCCTCGCCCTCCTCATGTCCAATCCAGCCGGGTTTTCAGGGCATCCATACCTGATGGTGTTGCCAGTCTTCAGGCGGATCCACTGGGGGATGGGCCTGTTCTGCTTCTGGGCCTTGGCCAGCTTCTGCTTGGTGCGGAACGACTTGTGGGACTGTCGCAGTGTTAGCATGTCCGGGTCACGGCATGCCGATGGCGTCGTTGCGTGGACGCAGGTGTACGTACAGGCATCTTGACGGTGTTGTCCGGATGTCTTCGGTGTGTTGGTTCGGTGGTCGCCTGGAGATTCGCTGTCGTAGTGCGGCAAGCCCAAATTCGAAAGTCGCAGGTGCGCAAATGGGCGGTGCGGGCCGTGTCGGCTGATCGCGCCAAGATTCTGGCTGTCTCAGGCAGGCTGTACGAGTCACGTGATAACCAAACCATTGATAGTGCATCTTCGCTATTGCTCTGAAGCACTCGAGGTGGACTTGCATAATATATCGTATGCGTGGTAACTCATTGCAGGATTGCGGTTCTCCGGAGACTCTCATTCCGACCTGGAAACGAAGGCTTCGCATGACTCAATAGAACACTTGCCAGTATCACTTTCCCATTTATGTGGAATGAAATGTGCATTCAGAATCGAATTCATTTATTTATTAAAATCCAGCTGCGATAGATCATCGTAGGATTTCCCTTCCTTCCTGCTCTAGCCAGGATTTCTCTCTCGTTTCTCTCTCTGTGCACTAGGAGGCAGCAGGCCGAGCACTTCGAGCCCGCCGTCCCCGCTCTTATTGTTCTCTTTTTGGTTGTCATCTCCCGGCACACCAAAATGTGCGCGATCATAAAGGTAAGATTATATAACGCCGGCGCTGTGCACGACCACAAAGTGTACAAAAAACCAAAACAAAACCATAGACAGCATTTCCCCTCCTCTTCTGGAACGCCCTACACCTCGTGCCTCGACACAAGCTCGTATTCTTTCTGCGCGCTCGCGCGGCGCCAGAAGGGCAGGCGCGAGCGGATCGAGGCGGTCTTCCACTGCGGGATGTCGGCGGAGGCGGAGTGCGAGACGAGGATGTAGCGGCGGTAGGACCACCAGCAGAAGCAGAGGACGGCGCCGCCGAGGAGGAAGCCGATGAGGGTGACGAGGACCCAGTTGCGGGCCATCTGCGGGATAGGGTCAGTGGTTTGTCCTGCGAGTAGAATGTGTATGGATCGACTTACCCAGAAGATCAGCTGCACGTCCTTACCGTGCCACGAGTTGCCCAGGTGGTGGGTGAAGAAGCTCCAGGAGTGGCTGTTGTACTCGTCCGGGAACAGCACCCGCACGCGGCCGCCCTCGGGCCCGTCGCCGACGTTCATACCGTCGGCGGCCCAATGCCTCCACATGACACTCAGGAAGAGCGGGCCAGTGCTGCCCATGATTGTGATGTACGGCAGGATCCAGTTGCGGTCGTAGTTGTGGATCTGCTCGATGACGCGCATGAAGAACGGGTGGTGAGGAACCGCACCCATTGCGTCGTTGGAGATGCCGGTGGGCATTGTCTTGCGCACCCAGGCCGGGTATGACAGGAGCGGCTCAAGCTCGCGGTTGCAGCCGTCGTCCAGGTCGATGTAGATACCGCCGAAGTGGTTGAGGACGAAGTAACGGATCGCGTCGGCGCGCTGGATCGGGTAAGGGTAGTTCTTGAATGTCTCGTAGAACCAAGGGTATTCGTCGTGGATGAATTGCAGGCTTTCCGCGTCCGTCCATAGCTTGTACTCCCATTCTGGCGCCTGGTGCAGATCGAGGCAAGACTGCTGCGCTTCCCGCCATACCTCAGGGATAGAGGTGTTGATGTACGTCTGGTGGATGATCTTGGGGATCAGCTGTGGTCGGGTGTCGATGAGTGGGCTGCCAGGCGCCGGAAGCTCGGCTTTCGAAATGGCATCTTCGGAGCCGTCGGCCACGAGCAGGGTGAGCAGTGTCCAGACGGAGTGCACCAGAAAGAGGATGATGGCGGTGGTGCACAGCAGGAAGAGCACAGCGCCGCGGCGCATTGTGGCAGAGTCGAGGCTAGCGGCCCGCGAGGTGGTAGAGTAGGTTGGAGGATTGAGGATAGGGCGCGGGCGGGAGGTGGAGGAAGAGAGTGAACAAGCGTTGTGACTTTCCGACAGCAGCAGTGATAGTATGTCTGTCCCAATCTCCGGGCCCACGAGCGACGTGCCGGGCACGGCTGGTGTCGCGTGGCCGAGCTGCTAGCAGTGGGTAATCTCAATAGGGGCCCGACGTTTCAGAGCCCAGTCGAACTTAGACGCTTTCTGCCGAGCCGGTCTGTTCGTGGAGACAGGACGGGGGAAGTCACGCAGGCGATGCCAAAAAGTAGGGAGAGGATGTACGATACATCAGGCGGGCTGCCGTCACATCATGTACCTGGCAGAGTTGCGCGTGCCCAGGCGATGGCGAATGCGAGCGCCTGGGCTGGGCGGGAGTAGTGACGAGCGAGGCGCAGCACAGCACAGCGGGCGCCGGTCATCTCATCTCGCATCTCGCTCCCAGACCCGAGCTGCCTCCCACGCAGAACACGTGCCCTCATTCGCCAGCTCCTCAGGAACGACGTCTTGACCGCAGTACTTTGCTGCCGTCTCACATACGCTGCGGGACAAACAATGGAGAACTACCCTGCTGTACAGCACTTTGGCTGGGCATGTCGTCTGTTTACACTCAGCCCTCGCCCGTCCACGCAAGCACTCCACCACGCCCCCCGGCGACGGCATAGACACTCATCATTCTCTTCAGCCACGTGCAAAACCTTCCATTCCGCACTATTTCGAGACACACCACACATGCATGAAAAGCGCGCGTGCCCAGTGCCTGAAGTATGCACGGCACGGCGGGCGGGCAAGCCGCCGGCCAGCAGGTTCTCGAAGAAGTGTCAACGCGCGGGCGCCTCTTGGTTGCCGTGGAGAAAGGGCTCGACGGGGCTCCACTTTTCAAGGAACGGGGCATGCTCCGCAGCAGAAATGTTGAGTACCGCTGCTTGAAGAAACGTTGCGTGGCTGGCCGCTGGCCGGTCGGATGTGCAAACTTCCGCGCCCATCCACCACGACGGCCTCTCCGGATGTCGGCCGTACTGCATACGGCCGGTAGACGTCAGATGGCCGTTCATTAGTACCCTTGCTGACGGTTAGGAGCTCAGACACCGTGGCTATCTTTCCATGCGAAACCGAGCTCATTGATCTGTGGGGAAATGTAAAGGAAGTTATAGGAGCCTACACACGTACAGACAAGAGACAAGTATTTTTCCGCCCAACAACAGAAGCCATCAAATCGCCAAAGAAATCAAAGGGTGCGCTCTCTTCGCCGCTTCGTTATTTGCGTCAGGTTTTGTTTTTCTCGCCGTATGCCCTAGCCGCTGTCCGTTGCCAGTTTCGACCGCTCATGCCGTGGTAGCAATCATCCCTGACTGCGCGCAAGACCCCTGCCGCTGGACATGCGACGTGACTAGCGCGACGACCGTGTTGGCGTTGCATCCGAAAGGCGAACCGTGAGAATGCCGCGCCACGATACCAAGAGTGAACAATTTTACTTTCCATTACTGCAATCTTTTAAGGTGGCTCTTCGTCATATTCAAGGCGGGCCACGGTATGGGTCGTAGCGCCAGATTCTGGCCTTCATGTCACCAGAGCCGGTGGCGAAGAGACCGCCGACTGGAGACGGTGCCACAGAGATGACTGGAAGAGCCTGTTAGCGGATGTTTGAAAGAGAATGGCATGCTTGACGTACCAGAGTTCTTGTGACCTTGCAGCATGAGCTGGGCCTGACCGGTAGCAGGGTCCCAGAACTGTACACCTCGGTCCTTGCTTCCGGACATGACCCATTGGCCATCGGGAGTGAGGGCGACACTGAGAACAAAGTCCTTGTGGCCCTCGAAGGTCTTGACACACTTGCCACTCTTGGGCTGGCTACCAGCGCGGTTGTAGAACCCGGCGTTGTTGAGCTCCCACATCTTGATGGTCTTGTCGAGAGAACCAGAAACGAGATGACGGCCGTCAGGAGAGAATGCAACACTGTACACGCTGTCGTTGTGGCCCTGTTCGCCCTCGGTACGCTCAACGAGCACACCAGTCTGGGTGTCCCAGATACGCACGCTCTTGTCCAAGCTGCCTGCAGCGACGAAACGGTTGTCGGGCGAGATGGCAACGGTGGTGACACCGTCCTCGATCTGGAGGGTGAGGATGCACTGGTTCTCCTGGATGTCCCAAAGTCTGATGGTGCGGTCACCAGAACCGGAGGCAATGTGACGACCATCGGAGGCGAAGTCGAGAGAGTAGATGTCCTGCTCGTGGCCAGCGAACTGGTGCAGGATACGCTTGGTGGCGATTTCCCAGACCTGTGTCCACAGTCAGATGAATGTAAAAGTGTCAGCGCAGGTTGAACTTACACGAATGATCTTATCCTCCGCACCGGTCGCCAGGTATCTTCCATCAGGACTGAAGCAGACGCTACGAATGTAAAGATCGCCATCCTGGTTGGTGTTGTTGTCGGTCAGGTGGCAGACTTGCTGGCCAGTGACCACGTCGAAGATCTGTGCTGACCTGTTGCAGCCGGTGGCGACATATTTGCCATCAGCGCTGAAGCGAACGCAGCACACAACACTTTGGTGCACGAGGTTGTGCACGAGATCCACATCGAGTCTGCGCATGGCGCGGGGGTTGAACACTGCATGCCAGTCCTCGCCAGTACGCTTGAAGCTGGAGGGCAATTTGGTAAGCTCGAGGTCAGACAACTTGTTGCCAATCTCCTCAAGCTCGTTGCCCGTGTACTGGAACCCATCGTGCACGCCCTGCGGTGGCGGGGCCTGATGAGCAGGAGGAGGCGTAGGACGCGCTACACTAGGTGAGCCTGGATACGGATTCGGCTGGCTTTGCTGAGGCGTTGCGAGGCCATCAAGACGGCCGCCCGCACCAACGCGTGGCTTACCTGGACCTGGAGAAGCAGTCGGCTGCGGCGGCTGCGGACCGTATCCATTCACGCCAGGTCCTTGAGGCTGGCCACCGTAGGCAAATGGGTTGTGAGGCGGAGCTGGGGGAGCATTGAAGCCCGGTGCGCTAGGAGCCTGCATGTGGCCAGGCATGCCAGGCTGACCTTGCTGCTCCTGAGGAGGCGGAGCGAGACCGGGACCGCCTTGAGCAGCGCTGCCAGCCATGATACCTTGGAAAAGGTTGGCAGGACCGTGTCCGATCGCGGGTGGTGGAGGCTGCGAAGGGCCACCGGGACCACTTCCAGGCGGGACACCTCTTTGCTCCATCTCACGTCGAAGACGAGTCAATTCCTCCTCGTACCTGTGCATCGTTAATTCTCACCCCTCAATTGCTAGATCGTCGGCTGAATACTTACTGGACCTGCTTCAATTGGTGGCTCTGCTCTAGCTGGAAAATCTTGCTCCTAATTAGTTCCATCTCCTGCATCTGAGCATGTACTATGCCCGTAAATAGGTCAGCATCATATCAGGTGAAAAATAATGGCCGTCGAGCAGCGCAGAGCGGGTGCTTGGGCACAGGCGCGTGCTGATCTTCTCCTTGCGCGCCAAAACGCGCCCGTCTGCGCCGCATCTCGACCACCCCAGCAAGGTCCGCGGAAAGCTTACGTTGGTGTTCATGCTCGTTCGAGCGGCCAGCCTGAGTCTCGAACTCGGCGCGCACCTGCTCCAGCAGCTCGGCGAGACGAGCGCCCGGCGCAGGAGGCCCGGGCGGGCCCATGCCACGATGCGCGTTGTACATGTTTGCTGCAATGCCAATGGGCTGGTCGCGGCGATGCGGTTTATTTGCGATGTTCGAAGTGGCGGGCGAGGAGGAGGATTCGGCGGGTCAAATGGCGGTGCGACAGCGCTCAGCCTTGTCGCGATGGGTCCAGCAAGCAAACGCGCTATCCGCGGGTCACTCAGGCGGTTCCGGCTCCTGTGTCGACGTGCAGGCCCGTGTGCGGTCGGGCGCGTGAAGGGGGTGATGGAGTTGGGATTCCGGGCGATAAGTGTTGCCTGGTCGCGCGTCCCGTGACTGGAAGCGTGGTTGGGTAGAGAGAGAGGTAGGAGAGATTGAGAAGCGCCAGCCGTTGCCGTACCTAGTGTTCCCCACCACAGCGCCCGGACCGTGAGAGCGCCGGAGAGAGGCGCCACAAATTTGGGTTCCGCCTTGCGCTGCCTTTCGGTCGGTTCGGAAGCGGGCCGTCCCTGTACCGTGGCATGCACATCACATGGGGTGCCCCATCGCTCATCTCGAACGTTCGAGGTCCATGAGGTTTCATGGTGAGGATGATATCTTTCCTTGTCCCTACTCTCGAGACAAAAAGCGATTAGAATGCTGGCATAGGCTTCACTTGGGATATTTGACATTCTAATTGTCCTCGAACATGTTGTGATGATCCAACGCCGACACATTTTCGGATGAGAGGTGGCTGGTGGCTACCGGCGTACGGTATGCGCCTCCCCGTCTGTGTCCTTCACCACGCGTTACACGTCGCAAACCCGCAAAAGACTGGCCCACATGAGATTCAAACTCTGTCTTGGCACACGTATTGCCTCCAACACGCCTCAAATCACCATTCCAGGTCAACGAATCTACTTATCTTTTAGGCAGCCCTTCACAACCAAGACATCTCATCTGACACTCTCAGGCTCCCCAAGATCTCCCGCCTCTTCCATGACCTTCACCTTCTCCTCCTCACCCACCAAAGTCTTCTCCAAAACTTCCTCCTCATCATTAGCAACCTCCTCTCCCGCACACTTCATAATGAAAGCACACAACATCGCCTCCGCCTCCCTCGAATTCCCCGTCAAAGCGTGATCATCTCCCTCAAACAACTTCAGCTCCCCGCAATCCTCCCTAACAGTCCGCTTATACCTCTCAAACAAGCTCTCCGACCCCGACGCCCCCAGCACCCGGTCCGCCGTCCCGTGCATCAAAAGCAGCGGCAAGCTCTTCTCCCCGACCCGCCTCATCCCCTCCGTCTCCGCTGTTTGCGACGCTACAACCGCACACCCGACAACCCTCTCATCCATCCCCCCAACCGTCAACACCGGCGCACCGCCAAAACTCCACCCAACCAGCACGAACCGCTGCACCGCGAACCCGCGCTGCAAGTAGTCCATCGCGGCCAGGACGTCCGGCACGCAGTACTTGTTCCTTGCCGGATAGCGGTAGTCCATTCTCAGGACGGGAATCCCGCGGCGCAGGCTGGCGACTTTGTCCGCGATCGAGAGGTACATGGAGGACGGGCCCGCGACGCCGCCCGAGGCGCCGGACATGAGGATCGCGGCGGTCTTCTCGCGGCCCTCTGTCGCTTCGCGGTGGTAGTTCTGGGGCGTGTGGAGGTAGGCGGCGAAGGATTTGACGGGGTCGGTCTTGGAGGCGGTGATGGAGAGGGGTTTGACGGTGCAGAGCTGCTTGTGGGCTTGCTTTTGGAGGGATTTGGCGGCGGGAGCGTGTTCGAGGTGGGGTTTCTTGGGGTCGGGTTGGCCTTGGGTGGGTGTGGGAGCGCGAGCGGAGAGGGAAGTGGGTTCGGGTGTGGATGTCATTGCGGTGATGTTTTGGCGGAGGTTGCGGTGGAGTTGGGTTATAAAGGTGGTGAGAGTGGACTTTGACATGTAGTATAGGTATAGGAAAGCAGGAGCTTAGGAAGATCTAAATCGAGTCGATGTAAGCTATCGGATAGGTCGTACAATGGAGACATCGCTTGAGGATGTATGCGGGTTTCATTCATCAGGATGAAGTCAGTGTGGCGAGACAGCCGCTGAAATCAGATTTCCCTGCGTCTTCGCGGACGAGGACCCAATATCACTGCAATAGCGGTATAACCTAATACCGTGGCGTGATCAACATTGCTAAAAAGGCGCTGTGGGCATTTCAGAAAGCGTGGCCTGGTGTGTTCAGAGAGCAGAGATGAGAAATTGTGCGGCCATCTGCCCCACGTCATGTGTCCTCAAGCTTCGAGCCTCCAGCTCGACTTCGACGTGTCTGCAATGCTGTGCGGTTCATCAAGCCGCAACATCACTTTCTCACACATCAGAAACCAGCAAACCTGACTGAAAAAGTGAAGCAGAAATTCCCGACTTGACTTCAAAGTAACATGTAATGAATGTATACAATTCTTATATGGCACTCACAGGGTCATTAGATCGTAACTCGGTATAGGTAGGTATCGTACAAAACAGACGCTCTAACGAAAATGCAAGAGCCGCGCGACAAGGCAAGCATACCACACAGTCCAAGCCACGCGGAATTAGCGGTGTGACCGTGGTGCTCCCCAACCAATATCTCCAAAAAGACGAACAAGACTCGACTTGCCTTGAACGCGGTGCCAACCACCCTCTAGACGCTTGGAGGAGGCATGATAAACCCCTGCGCGGGCGGTGCCACGCCCGGCATAACGCCCGACAAAGCAGCCGGGCTGCAAGACTGCGCAGCCATGCTCATGAAACTGTCTCTTCGTCCAGACACAGCGTCTCCCGCCATTGCGGGCGCCGCAGATGTATTGCTGATCCTCCTATCCTTAACCCTCCCCTTGATCCCCTTGTTGCAGTTCTTGTATAGCCCGACAAAGTACTCCCAG
Organism: Septoriella neoarundinis; assembly: GCA_022813125.1. NCBI lineage: Eukaryota > Fungi > Ascomycota > Dothideomycetes > Pleosporales > Phaeosphaeriaceae > Septoriella > Septoriella neoarundinis. The sequence continues at coordinate 14,561 of JAKLND010000223.1, read as the reverse complement.
AGCGCCTTCTCCCACTCCTCAACAACATCGCCCTCCTTGATGTTCGCGAAGCGCTCCCTCAGCCGGCAGATCGTCGCGCTGTGGAACTTGTTCTGGTGCGACTTGAGGTTGCCGAGCTGCGTGAAGCGCTTGCCGCAGTCGTCGAGCTTGCAGACGAAGGGCTTAGCGGCGGTGTGCACGACCTTGTGGGCGCGCACGTTGCCGTGCTGCGCGAACGTCTTGCCGCAAATGTCGCAGTGGTAGGGCCGCTCGCCCGTGTGCCGCCGCTCGTGCGTCTTGAGGTTGCCCAGCTGGCTAAAGCGTTGGCCGCAAGAGGGCTCCTTGCAGAAGAAGGGCTTGACGCCCGTGTGGGCGCGGGTGTGGATGTCGAGGTGCGTCTTTTGGTGGAAGGCCTTGTTGCAGCCCGGGGTTGAGCATTGATAGCGTTTCTTTGGTTTGGCCTTGCGGGTTGGGGGAGATGTGGATGGGGATGTGGATTCAGGCGAGCTTCGCTGCGATTGCTTTTCGTCTGGTTGCTTGGATTGGATTGCACGCATCAGATTGTCGATATCGGTCTTGAAGACGGCGGGTTTGCTGTCGTCCGAGCTGTCGAAGGCACTAGAGTAGTCGGTGGGAGACGTATATGCCGTTGTGTCGTAGAGGAGCTGTGACGGATGCACGGGCGACTCGTCTTCTGACTTAATGAAGGGTTCTGAAGAAACAGTGCTGCAGCTCGTGTCACGGGGAAGTTGAGGTACGATAGGAGCAGACGGCCATGACAACGATCCGAACGTTGCAGAGTTGCCCATAGTAGCGACAGCCAAGTTGTATGGATCGTTGAACGAGGCGTCCATGTCCAGACCAGCGTTCGCACTGAAGAGATCGCTGGGAGACATCGTAGGGGCGAGATTAGCGAGAGGTTGTTGGACCACGTTGTGCTGTGGAAGCGTCGATCTAGATGCAGCGTTCAGCCCGTCAGGGCGGAATGGCATGTTGAAAGCTGCAATCATGTTCGCCATGTCCAGCGGGCTGTATTGGGCTTGGCTCATTCGTCTTTGGAACAGGTCATCAGACTGTCCATCAGCCATGACACCCTGCATTGTCGTCAATCGTCTCAGCGGGACGTCGGTAGATTCTTGCATCCAGGGCTTCGACGTCAGTCCTGAGATATAGTAGCAACGCCGAGGAGGCAGATATAGTTAGGCCGACCGATGCTAAGTATTGCGAAGTGCAAACGCGGTTCGACAGAGCTGTCTTAGAAGAAGGAACAGAGCATGTGACGATTCCGATAAGGTTTGAGTTTGAGGTCAGGGAGAAGGCTGAAGTATGATGCTGCACCTACCTGGCATATGAGGGGAAACGGGATGATATGCACCGGCGTGCCATCCAAAATTCCATGCCCACGCAGGCCTGATCGCCAAATGACGAAGCTTGGTGATTGTCAATCCAGACATCCCGCCCTAAAACGGGGCGGCAGAACGCAGCCTGCCGCGGTCAGGGCGAAGTGGGCGGGCAGGCTGAGGATTGACGAGGGTTGGCTAGTCAAGGTTGGCGCAACGGCGAAGCGAGCTGGCAGCCGCGTCGAGCAAAGCTGCAGTCGCGATAGGAGGAGAGATCGAAAGGCAGCTCGGATCGTACAGATGACCGGCGCCGCGGTCGAAATGTGGGTGGGAGCCTTGCCGCCAGCGGTACCGATGGGCCAGGGCTTGATGTGATGGTGCCTGCAAGGCAGCGCAAGTGAGCGCCCTTGACCCAAGCTGGCGGGAGCACCTCATGCGTGTCCCGGCAGGCTCTGGGACAAGCGCATCACGGCAACCCGCTGCAGCCTATCTGGAGGCTCCTGGATGAGGCGTGAGCCAGATCATGCCGCGCGCGCGTGGGGGCAGATCCCACCGACGCGGTGGGCGGCGTTGCTCGATGGGCGGGCAGCGCGTGCATGCGGCTGCCATGCAGTTCGAGGCAGTTCGAGTATGGCCTGATGGGTAAACTCGATGTCGCGGGGGTGTCGCGGAAACGGGAGTCAGTGCTGCTCAGCAAGGTTCTCACGCATGTCACAGTACTACACGCGCCGCAGCAGGGGGTGTCATAGTGCTGGAGAGCAGTTTGCGCAAAACGGGATCCATAGATCTGCGTGAACACGGCTCGGTGACATGGATATGCCTTGGTAGACGCGCAAGCAGCGCTGCTCGCCCTCCAGCCAGCATCGGCGCGCGTGCTGGGTGATGGTATTGAGTGCGTGCCTGATTGGCAGTGGAGGCTAAATCGTCGACTCCCAAACTGTGTCAGAGGCACGGGGCCAGGCTACACGGGCAGATAACACTGCGGCTCTCCAGTGCCAGCACATCGATCGCTCGACCACGCGCGCCCCCAACTCCAGCCTCATCGCCGCTGGCCTTGCCCCGGATCTCCGATCGCCATCGGCTCGGTGCAGGCGCGCTTCGAACGGCTACATACACATGACTCCCGCCGCATGTACGGTGACATACCCTCGCCGGCTAGTTGGGCACGGTGAGAAATTTGCCGCTCCGCTTGCGCACAAAAGCGATCTGCGCTGCGCTTTTTGGGGCAGCGCGTGGTAGGAGGCAAAGGTAGGCGAGCGCTTCGCAATTACATGGGTCCGATCGGTAGATTCAACAGCCATCCGCCTGACTGTCGGTCCTGCTTAGCAGCATCGAGGTGCAAATCGAGGGTGGTGCTACCACCGGCCGGATCACGCAAGAACAGCCTACCGCAACGTCTACTCCCACGGGATATCCACGTTCTTCACGCCAGCACGGCAACGTGGGCAGCGTAGCAGCGTATCAATACACACAATTCAGCGGGGGATAACCACTGGGTAAGGGTTTGTTCGGTAGCCGGACAATTTCAATTAGAACCAAAGTTCGCCTTGATCTTATCGATGCTCGCAGATAAGTTATGTTCGATGGCCGCCCATTTCCGCCCGCGCCCAGAGGCGGCTCAACTGTCTCGATTTCCAAATCCCGTACCCTCCTATCCGTGCCCCTTCGCGCTACAATTTTTCGTCACATCCCGCGTCATGTACGCCACCCACAAAGTCGCATCGGAGCCCATTCGGAGCACTTAGCCTGACTAGGAGAATTGGAACGTCGTGCGCGGGATCTCGGCCTCGGTGCCTCTCTCTGCACGCCTCGTCAGACAATACTGAGCCTCATAATCCTCATCGGAACTGAAGAAATGAGCGCGCCCAGTCATGGCAGTGGTAGCGGCAGAACGCGAGACAAACACGGCAGAAAGGCCAGCCCTTGCGAGACGTGGGACCGAACAATGCGGTCTCATAGGAGCCTCCTGAGCGGCCGCGACGGCCATCGCGTTCTGCAAAAGTGAGGCTTCGGTCGGCGGAGGAGTCCTCGGTGGCTCGAGGTTGGCAGGCTCCGCGGAGACGTCGTCAATCGCGATGGCCGAATCAGCTTCGGAGCCTTCGTGGTCTGGCTCCTTATCCACGGTTCCAGCCTGCGGCGTGACCGCATGATGCTCGCCGTGATGGTGCTCCTTGGCTGCGTTGATGCCCTCCTCTGCGTGGGTACCGCTCTCCAGCTTCGGCTTCTTGCTAGTCGGCAACTCGGACATGGCGACCTTTTCCGCAGCCTCGAGCCACTCAATCTATCATATTAGTGGTCGAAGACGAAGGATTCAGGGTAAGCTAGGGGATCTACTTGGTGATTGGTGCCGCCGCTAACGTAGGTCCCGGCCTTGCGAGCCTTTACAAAGGCAGGGCCCTCCGTGGGGGTGATGGCACTGTTGTCGTTTGAGCTAGGCTGTGGCAAGGCCTGATCATTGGCGACAACGTCTGGAGACGTGTTGACGTCGGTGGCAGGGTCCGTCATTTCGATGTCGCCGGACATAGCGTTCGACATGCTCCTCTCGCAATGCGATAGTAAGAGTTGTAGTGATCTTGCTGAACGGTGTTGCGAGGTTCACTGTGTCACCAAGTCATTGACACGGTCAGGTAGACGGCAGGCGGTAGTTCACGACGGGCCGGTGAGGCGTTGGCATCATTTCTGCATGCAAACGCGTGACCGCTGGCATCACTCGAATCACTTCACCTATGCCACCACGTGCAAAATGAAGAGTCGTATTCACGTGATAGCAGTGTGAGGAGACCGAAGGTTGTCGCTGGACTCATAACTCGGCATGTGAAGTCGATCGAACGAAGTTCAAACGCTTATAGCATATATCGCGTCAGTGCTGGAATAGAGTGGCGAGGAACCAATTAACCCTTGTCGTCGAGGGGTCGTCGTTCCGTTCACTAAACGCTTACATGTAACGTGTAACGCGAGGGTCGACAATCTACTACAACGCCGTCGGTAATCATCCGCCAGAGCGGGGATTTCCGCGCTTCGCTACGCGCGTCACTAAAATATAGAAATCCGAGCTCTTTTACTTAATAATCCGACCTTATAATGCGATTTTAGTAGTATAGCTATTTAGAAGGTGTTATTACTACCTTATTAGTAAAGTAATCTCGATTAGTAAGTATATACTAACCTTATAAGCGTAGGTACTATCGTAATACGCGCCGCGCTCTTAGAGGCTAACGTCTTAGTATTAAAAGACCTCCTCTTTACCTTTAAGAGGCTTATTAAGATTATTACTGATCGCTTTAATATAAGCGTATAAATAATAAGCGATTAGCGCCGTTATCTTTTAATATATAGCTTACCGTACCCACCTATAATCCGACCGTAAGGGCCGCTAAGATCCCTTACCTCCGTATAAGAAGAGTTAATATTATTATACTTTAAAGATCGACTAACGGTATTACGCGATAAGATCGCGTTTTTTATTTAAGATTAATTTAAGGTCGTAATCGCTTTAAATACTATTAATAAGATACTTAGTCAGCTACGGTAATTTAGGAAGGTCGTAAAGAAGGTTATAGAGTAGCGTAATAAAGAGCTCCGCGTATAGTAGTTTATAAAGAGGATTAATTAGTAGTAGTACTAATTAATATTTATTAATAAGACCGCCTTATACCCTTAAATAGGTAATCGGAAGTATAGTTAGAGCCCTATTAGTATACTATACTATAATAGGCAGCTCTTACGCCGTAATAAGAGGGTATTAGTATTACCGGCGCTAATAATTAGCGGTTATCTAAAGGATCCCCTAATTATAAAAGGCGTAGTAACTATAGAGTTATTTAAGGAATAGTTTAAAGTAAAGCTTTTACCGTAGCTACTACTTAATTAGATTATTATTATAGATAATACTATAATCTATAACTTAGAGGTAGTAAAGAACCTCTACGTAGAGTATACCCTTAAGCTTAAATACCTACTACCCTATTCGCCGGATCTTAATCTAATTAAGTAGTCGTTTAATACGCTAAAGATATAAGTACGGAGGTATATAAAGGAGGCGCCGATATTCTAAAGCTTTATTATATTTATAGAGTATATAATAACTATAGTTAGAGAGGAGGGCGGTATAAAAGGTTAGTTCATAAAAGTAGGTTATAAGGTTTACTAAAGTATAAGGATAAGGTTTAAGGTAGTCATACGTAATAATAGTAATACTATCTTAGCTACTTTAAAGCTTAACTTTATAAGAGTATTTCTTATTAACTAATTGAGATTTTTTAATAGTTATTAAATAGAATAGTAGCGTATATACTACTCTTTCATCTTTATAAATATATAATTATAATGTAGTCGTATACGTTCGTAGTCTCTAATCTCCTATAGGATAATAAGTAGGCTAAGTAGCCTTATAACTAGTTTAGATATACGGGAGCTACCGCCTACGGCCGGACTCTACTCTAATTAGCCGATTCTTATACGGAGCTACTTATAGTTAGACTTAGTAAAAATCTTTTAAAGTATTATTCTTTAGCTATATATCCGTAAATCTTTTAATATAATTAACTAAATATTATTAAACTCGAATAGTAACTATAAAACTCTATTACCTATTACTTAGAAAAGTAATTATAATAATCTATTATAGCGTTAATAAGTACGATAAATAAAACCACTTTAGCGGTTACTCCCGCTATAGAGCTTTAAGCTGACGTTATTATAACTTTACTAACTTCCGTAATCTTCTTTTATAATTATTAGCTATATTAGTCGTAAGCTAATCTTTTAATATTACCTCTATTATTGATTTAAGGTTATTGCTATTCTCTTTTAACTTCTCTTAAGTACGATCTAAACCGTTCTTTTTATTATACTACGCCGGCTACTCCTTATACTATATAAAGAACGATAATATCCGCTTAATTAATGAGCTCTACGGTAAGGAAGATAATAACTGAAAAGGGCTATTATAACGCTCTATTATAGGCTATACGAAGGGATTTATTAAGCTAATATTAAGCGTTACGCCTTTTACGATCTATTAGTACTAATACTCCTTCTAATAGTAGCGACCGCTATCCTTATCCTTATACTTTATAATCGCTAATTATTAGAGTATCTTTATAAAGGGCTCTTTTATTAATTACTCACCGGCGGCGATAGCTTATAACTATGCCGTTATAATGATAGGGAGAATAGGATAGTAATAAGAGGCGTCGTTATAAATAGCCTAATAATATACGCTATAGTTATAGTTCTTATACGCCTTAGATCTATAGGCCTACCGCTCTATAATCTTACTTATATAGTTACTAAAGGCTTTAAGCGCCTTACGCTCTATAAGTAACTATTTAAGCTAACGATTTATAATAGTATTACGCGGCCGCGGCTACGATAAGGCTATAAATAATAGTACTACGACGTCCTTTATACTAATATAGACCTTAATACGTAGATCCTTCTTACCGGTAAGGTACTATTCCTTTAAGGTAGCTATAAAGAGGTTATAATTATTTATACTACCGCGGAGCTAGCTACCGGTAGTAAGACCTATATAACCGGTAACTACCTCTTTCTAACTACTAAGGTCGTATTAGCGTAGCTCCTATATACGCGCCTAAATCTAATTATTAGTATCTTTTATAGGATTATTTAGGAGATTATCAGCCGTATTATATATAGCTAGATTAGTAGTTAACGACTCCTTTTTCGGCCCTTATAACTACTACTCTATTCTATACTTAAAGTATTCGTTATATACCGTAGTAGACTCTATAACCGGCTTTAAAATAGGCCCTTTACTATCTTTATTAAATAATCTTTAACCTAAAGTAGGTAATAACTACGCTCGTATAATAGGTAGCTTACGCGCGCGTATATGAGGTCGCCTTTCACTACTAACGATATAGCTAGCCTATAATAAGGCTATAGTAACGCTAATAGCTCTTATAGCCCTATTATCCTTCTTCTTTACTATCCTTTTAGTGACCTTTTTAGTAGTAAGCGGCGCGGTATTAGGCGGTATTTAGAGACGCGTCGCTCACGTCAGTTTTAGCGTACGCCGCGGTCGCGCGGTCGTAATAGGACTATTTAGTGACTCCGGAGTCATAATAATAAAGTAATAATACCGTAATCTGGCTATACTACTATAGAAACGACGATACGATTATTAGAGAGGATTATCGTGTAAAAGAGCTCGGATTTCTATATTTTAGTAACGCGCGTAACGAAGCGCGGAAATCCCCGCTCTGGCGGATGATTACCGACGGCGTTATAGCGTGGCACCAGATTCAGCCAATGAGAGGATAGACGATGCAGATCACTCTGTACGTCAGACTTCAATGTGGACGCGATTTCGAAAGTCTGTATGAAGGTAACATCCTCAATCGCTGCCACTCACCGGTGCCTTTTGCATAGATATCGCATCAGGTAGGGAGTGTCATTTTACGGCTCAGCTCATCTAGCCACGCCGATGGCTATGCATCCTGGTGAAATGTGGCACCACGCCAGCAAGGGCCGGCGTGACCGAGTACAGCCTACTCAGCTCGGGCGTCACGATGGGAATGCATTTCCCTTTCCAATCAGCCTTTGTTCAGAGAATCTACAATCAAGCGCAAACGCGAGAGTGATCAGCGACGAGACTCTGATGGCCACAAAGGCTTGATCGTGCGCACTCTACGGCCCGCTACCGTTTCTACCGATCACCTGCAAACTCGATCGCATGCACTAGATATTGCGAGCCTTGGATCACCGTTATCAAGCACGCCTTCTGTCAATCGTATTTCTTCGTGGGTCTCAGATTTCTCTTCCAAACGAGCTGCCTCCTTGCCTGGACTCGAGGGCTTGATGGCATAGACCTGCGCCAAGACGGCGCAATGCGTGAAGACATCCCAGTAGGGCGAGAACATATTGATTGCTCCAGCTATATCAATCGAACCAGTGACGTCTGTCTGAAGTATCAGTCTCCATTTTGAGTCGGGACCCAGCGCGCTCTATGTCTCTGAACGGGATAGGCAAACTGCTGCGATCCGAATCATTGAGCCGAGGTACCTAGAGTTCTTGACTTGGCGAATAAGCTGTTGGCATTCAAAGAAGCAGGGAATACTGCTGTCGATCATTTGCATCCCGAGTCATCAACCGAAGAGCATTCAGCAGAAACGCCTTTCCTCTTTAATGTCCGCGTGCACGAGAAGATCGATTGGCATTATCAAGTCAGAAGCGCTATCTTCCCCGTGCTCGTCACATTCACTAGAATCATTGAACGAGAGGCTTTTGACGTTGTCTGACATCGCCCGTAAGTATCAGGAAAAGATCATCCTATCGAGGATTCCTTGGAATGGCACCACCAGTATTCCAGACAGAGGATTGCACATGCATGCAAACTGCGCTGGAAACAGAATGAGGCTTTGGTCTGCTAGAGAAAGACTAGAAAACTTTTCGACGAGGACGCCAACACATCAGGAAATCGGCTCAGATATTATCAAAGCCTAATCGGGACCGCTGCTTGGATCTTCGAACGGTAAATCTCAACACTTCCCACAATGCTTCACCAAGCATGAGCATGAGACCGCAGGCATATTACTATTTCAAGTCCTTCATCGAATGTACAGACAACGATATCGAACCTTTACTCAGAAATTTACGCAAGTGGAGGTCCTTCCGCCCGCACTCCGACAATCGCGTTGCTCTAATGCAAAATCTGGACATGTCGACGTCGAAGACTTTTTGACCAAATAGAGCATCGCACGCAGCAGAAGCAGCTATGCGTGTTGTCTCTTGCAATCCGACTCTCAAGGTCTTGGCGGACCTGAAGCTTGCCCAGAACGATGCTGAACGTCTCGGTCTCGTACAGCCAACTACAGCCAGGCGACGAGATCGTCTCGTTTCCTGATACTGTGGCGCCCAGGCTCGTTCGCATTACATTGTCGGACGAAGACCTAAACAGGTCCGTGCTCGTCAGTGATGTCTCCCTTCACTGGCCTAGCCTTAAAGAATGCGGGAGACAATTGGTGATGAAAGGTAAAGCAGCGGCGCTTGATACTGGTATGATGAGTCTGTTGGCACATTATGCTGATGAAAGACATGGTGGCCATACGAAGCAAACATGCTGACACCCCCCGCATTGCCTGTGAAAACGTGAACCGAAGGAATCTCGATTTCGCATATGTCGACTTGACTAGCAGCAATCGCGAGCATTCTTGTGCCATTGCACATAGCCCAACAACGATTGCCTCCACATGCACGATTTGCGATGAAGTCACGTAAAGCAGCGCCTTTCGGAGCCCGAAGGCCCCGAATGTCATGCCTATAGCAATCACCACACCAGACCATATCCTCCTGTGGTGTTTGTCGATGGCAAGTGTCAGCTCGCGCGTCGCGATAAGTCCCATTGCCGGCCGGCTATGGGCCGGCTATGGCGCGCTGACCCTATCGCGCGAAATGGCTCCGAAATCGGCATAGCGCTTCGGTTATCAGACTCTCGAGCGCCAGAGCGTGCCCCTCTTCCCCACACTTCGCCGCGTGCGATGGACATTTTGGAGCTCGACGAGGTACATGTATTGATAAGGCTGGGCCAATGTCGGCTGGGGTAAGAGCTATAAGTTGGGTGAGGTAGGTTCGTGGTTTTCTTTGGTCTTCACTTTCTTCAGGACTTGTTGTTTCCTGCCCCCCCAAACGATTGCGATCACGCGGACCGAGGTCACTGCATAGCGAGAACACGAAAGAGCGACAATTCCGACAAGATGGTGCTGGAACGCCTCCAGCAGATGAGCTCCCACCTGACGGGCAAAGCGGTCGAGCACCACCCCTTCGACCCCCTTACGAGAGACGAGATTGCGAAAGCAGTCGCGATAGTCAGAGAATCTTACAGCGATGTCTTCTTCAACGCCGTCACACTCTACGAGCCTCCGAAGGCCGAGATGTTGCGATGGGTTGAGAACACGGAAGGCATGAAGAGACCAAAGAGGATTGCGGACGTTGTCACAATCGGCCGGGGTAGCAAAGTATACGATGGCTTGGTGGACTTGGACGAGGGCAAGATCTTGTCCTGGGAATTGACGGAAGGCGTCCAGCCCTTGATTACGATGGAGGACTTGCAAACCGTAGAATCGGTCGTGCGACAAGATCCGGAGGTCATCAAGCAATGCGGGATTGTCGGCATCCCGCCTGAGGATATGCACAAGGTCTACTGCGATCCATGGACAATTGGCTACGACGAGCGCTTCGGCAGCAAGGTTCGCTTACAGCAGGCTTTGATGTACTACCGCCCACACCCAGATGACTGCCAGTACACATACCCTCTGGACTTCTGCCCTATATATAACGCCGACACTCAGCAGATTATTCACATCGACGTGCCGAAAGTGAGGAGGCAACTCAACAAGGCTAAGCCTATCAACTATCACGCCGAAGCGATCAAGAAAGAGACTGGTTTCCGAAAAGACATCAAGCCTCTGAACATCACACAGCCCGAGGGCGTCTCATTCAGCATCGATGGCCGCACGCTCAAATGGCAGAACTGGTCGGTTCACATCGGCTTCAACTACCGTGAAGGCATCGTCCTGTCGAACGTCACCTACAACGACAAAGGCACCATCCGTCCCACCTTTTGGCGTATTTCCCTCGCTGAGATGGTCGTCCCCTACGGCAACCCCGAGCACCCGCATCAACGCAAACACGCCTTCGACCTCGGCGAGTACGGCGGCGGGTACATGACCAACTCCCTCGCGCTCGGCTGCGACTGCAAAGGCGCGATCCACTACATGGACGCGGACTTCGTCGACCGCGCCGGCGAGCCCACAACCATCAAGAACGCCATCTGCATCCACGAGGAGGACGCTGGCGTGCTGTTCAAGCACACGGACTTCCGCGACGAGTCGACGACCGTCACGCGCGCGCGCAAGCTGCTGATCTCCCACATCTTCACCGCCGCAAACTACGAGTACTGCGTGTACTGGATCTTCCACCAGGACGGCACGATCCAGCTCGAGATCAAGCTGACGGGCATCCTGAACACGTACGCGCTCGCGGCCGGCGAGGCCGCCGCGCCGTGGGGCACGGAGGTCTACCCGGGCGTCAACGCGCACAACCACCAGCACCTGTTCTGCCTGCGCCTGGACCCGAACGTCGACGGGCCCGCGAACACGGTCTTCGTCGCGGACGCGGTCGCCGCCGAGGCGCCCGTGGGCAGCGCGGAGAACTTCTACGGCAACGCCTTCTACGCGCGGAAGACGAAGGTCGAGACCATGGGGGCGGGCATGAGCGACTACGACGGCCAGCTCAGCAGGACGTGGGAGATGGCCAACACGGGCAAGCTCAACCCGTACTCCAAGAAGCCCGTCTCGTACAAGCTCGTCAGCCGCGAAGTGCCGCCCCTGCTGCCCAAGGAAGGCAGCCTGGTCTGGAAGCGCGCTGGTTTCGCCCGGCACGCCGTGCACGTCACGAAATGTAAGTTCTCTCACACCACAGCAACCCTCCCCCATCCGCCATCCCGTCAAATCCTAACACGTTCGCTACCCAGACGACGACGCCCAACTCCACCCCGCCGGCCGCCACGTGCCGCAAACCTCCGGCTCGCCCTCGCAAGGCCTGCCCGCCTGGATCGCCGCCGCGCCCTCGACGCCCCTCGACCAGGAAGACGTCGTGCTCTGGCACACCTTCGGGCTGACGCACTTCCCGTCGCCGGAAGACTTCCCCGTCATGCCTGCGGAGCCGATGACTGTGTAAGTAGAAAATAAAGAACAGAGAGGAAAAGGGAATGTAGAACGCTGACAATACGGACCGAACAGATTGCTGCGCCCGCGCAACTTCTTCACGTCGAACCCGTGCATGGACGTGCCGCCGAGCTACTCGAGCACGCCGAGCCAGGTGGCGGCGGGCAAGGGGGGGATCAGGGGGGTCGTGGACGGTTTGTCGAGGTTGGCGTTTGGGGGGAAGGAGAAGGGGGGCAGTGGGGAGTGTGGGTGTAGCTGAGGTGAAAGTGGTGATGTCGTGAAGGGAAGGAAGAGTTCGTGTTGATTCTCATGAGACATGATGGGGACGAACGTGGGCGTTCTGATTGATGGTCGTTTCGTAGCGTGGTGTTTTCTCTTTCGGACGAGGTTGTACGTCTCCTTAGAACAGTAATCTTTCACCTCATATGCCGGAACCGAAGCTGGAGGGGATGATTTCTCACCTCCGTGCCGAAGACAGTGCATCGCTATCGTACCTTGGCTCGCAGAATTTCAAAGCTCCAACGAAGATATAGATATTCGAGCAAGAGAGTTGAATGTTCTCTGGAGATGTCCTTATTTCAATTGTTTTCTTTTCATTGTGTTCGTAAACAGTGATATGCAATCATCTCGCTCAAAATGCAGCAAAAAAACATCTTAACCCCCCGAAAAAGCGCAGGCAAGACGCGGGCGGCGCGTATGTACATCAATTGCCCAAGCACAAAAATTCCGTCATGCGACTCGTCTGAACCCCTCAAAAGGGAACTCCCTACTTCTTCTCCACGGGATCAGCATTGCCGACCGCCATGCCCTTGGGCGCGAGGACGATGTTCAGCTCGAGCTCGCGGGTGGCGGGGCCGCCGGGACCCTTGTGCTCGCCGGTGGGCGGGTGGTTCTGGATGGGGTTGAAGTCGACGACCAGGTCGTCCTTGACGGCGAAGACGGTGTCGGTCGCGAGCCAGGGGTCGTCCTTGGGGTAGATCTGCGTGACGACGGGCTTGTAGGCGTCGTGGGTGATCTATTGGGGGATTCGTCAGGGAGATTCTCGGTGGGATAGTAGTGGGGATGTCAGAGCTTACCATCAAGTGAATGTGGGCGGGCCTCATGGGGTGGCGGTCGACGGCCTGCAGGAACTTGTAGGAGGGGCCGTCGGTGGGGAGGGAGTAGGCGGTCGGGCGCAGGCAGTACAGCCTGTACTCGCCCTTGTCGTCGGTCTTGAACTTGCCGCGCAGGTTGTTGTCGCTGAAGGCCGGGTCTTGGAAGTCGTACTTGCCGTTGCTGCTGGCCTGCCACATGTCGAAGGTGACGTTGGGGATGGGCTCGTGGGTCACGAGGTCGCGAACGACACCGTGCATGTAGGTGACCTGGCCCTCGTGGGGATCTTGAATGATGGAGTCGCCGAGCTGGCGCCAGGGAGCGTTGGGAGACCAGAAGGGACCGAGAATGGCGGCGGAGGTGGGGTGGTAGTTGGGGTCTTCGGTCTCGACGTAGTTTGCGATTTCGGTGACGAGACTGGGGAAAAGGTTAGAATAAGGGATGGCTGCATATCAGGTGATACCATGGACTCACGATTCAAGACCGACAAGGTCGCACATCCTGTGCATCTCGTTGCGCTTGCCATTGGACTCGGCCCAGGTCTTGCCGACCTCGTTGAAGAACTTCACGCCCTCGAGCCACTCCTCAGGAGTGAGGTCGACCTCTCTCGTGAAGTCGTGGAGGTGGCGGACGGCGGAGGAGAAGATCTGCTTGAAGCGAGGGCTGGTGTTGGGGCCGCAGGTGTCGATGACGTTCTGGGTGAAGTTGGGGTCGTACTTGTGGGTGGCCGCAGGGGCGTCGGTGTGCTGTTGGGTGGACATTGTGATGTGGTGCTGGCCGGAGATGTTTTTGCTAGAGGATATACTCGATGGTTGTGATATACCAAGGAAGGGATGGCGATGTAGGGATGGTGGAGTTGAGAGAGGACGATTGGAATGGAAACTTGGACTGAAGGGGAATGTTGACCTACGGGCGCAGACGATCTTTATGTGGTGTGTCAGACAAGGGCGCGGTTTGCACATGATGGCGTCGGCAGGGACTTTCGGGGTCGATGGACGGCATTGAGCGCGGCTTTGGGATGGCAGCAGGCGTGACGCGCGGGCTGTCAATCATCCAGCCCCGCCACGCGCGACGCCGCCGACGCCGCTTCTCCAAAGTCTCGCCCCGCACAACGAGCCCGCCATCAACTCTGGAAGAATCTTTACCCGATCGTTGCCCTGCAGCTTCGGCATGCGAAGGATCTGCGAGCGCCTGCGCTGCTGACGCTTCTCGCTATCATCCGACGCCCAATCGGATCTCCGCTTTAGTCACCCGTCAATGATGTCCACTGCCGCCGTCTGCCAGCCTGTGCGGGCATGCGGAACCTAGTGGGAGCCTCATGGGTAAATGTCTCGCCATATTATGGCACGACATCCGTCCGCCTCCGACCTTTCACTCCTCTGCCAAGTCATCCGAAGGGCCTCCAGACGTCCGCCGAGTAACATGGGTTGCGATTGAAGACTCTGGCGTTGCTGGTGAC
>JAKLND010000222.1:2040-26349 GCA_022813125.1 Septoriella neoarundinis | reverse complement strand
CAACAACAACAACAACAACAACAACAACAACAACAACAACAACAACAACAACAACAACAACAACAACAACAACAACACCACCAACAACAACAACAACATGGCTTCCGCTCTCGAGATCAGAGTGTTCTTGTAAGTACCATCTCACATATTTCTTTACTTTCATCAATCTGCCACTGGAGAAAAAAAAGAAATTTTTTATCAAATTTCATCGGGATTCATCAAGATTCATCGAATTCTCATCAAATCCGGACTTTCTGGCGCTGGAATGCTCACAAGGCGCAATTCTGGAGCTGCTGCCAGCACTTGCAGCGCGACAGCGCAGATTGCGACCGTGAGACTTTGGACTTGACTTGGCTTGCGAAAGTCCTGGGACTGGGACTTCAAATTTCAAGCGCCAAAGTCCCGCTCAAATTCTGGACCCTGGAACTTCAAAACTGTACCACGACTTTCTGGCACCAGCGGGATTTGGACTTAGCAAAACAGTGGCCTTCAGGATTCCATATCTTTTCTCACTGGTGCACATCAACACTGGCACTGCGATCCAAGATGCTGACAACATTTCACAGCCGCGGCGTCAGAAACTCCATCTGTCGCAAATTCAACCGCGCCATGCGCGCAACCCGGCGGTGCACTTCAAGCAAGTACCGCCAACAAGAAGCCGACTTGCGCGAGCAAGCGGTCTGGCGCTCCTTCCAAGAGACATAGCATGCCGAAGGAGTGGACGCGCTGGACCGCATCGACGAGTCCTTCAGAGAGATCGACCGCCAACTCGGCGGTCGTCGGTTCTTCCCTACTGATTACTAGAGGGATCACCACTTCTCTTCCGCAACTGGACCTGTCGCATTGGAAGTGATGACCCAATGGACGTGTGCGCAGTTCGCAACAAGCCTTTGACGACAAAGCAAAGACTGAAGATTCAACAATCCGGATGCACACGCCTGAACCCTTGGGGGAGGGGGAAGGTTCTTGTGTTGCAGAGGGTCTGGCGAATCGAGGAAGACAGCGCTTTGCCGATCAGCCTGTCTTTACTCCAAAACACCTTGTCGACGATCTATTCTCTCGACAATTCACACCCGCTTGATGCACTACCATCAGCACTCTCAAGTCCTGGACTTCAAAACCAGGCACCGACTTTCACGAAAAGCAATGTCTTTCTCACGAAACTCAAAAACCTTCGCTTCTGAGCACCAAACTCAAAGCAAGAAACCCGCTGGTCGAGCATCTCAAGACTCTCAGCAACCAAAACCCAAAAAAACTTCAAAACCCCAAAAACCACCAAAAAAAAAACTTTGGCACATCGCCGACACTTCTACCTTCATTTCTGCACTGGCACTGCAGACTGAGTACACATTCGCTTCACAGCAAAATACTCAAATACCAAAACCGCCTGGTGAGCATCTTCAGCTCCCAAGCACCAAAAAAATCATCATCATCACCATCATTTCTCGAGGCTCGGGCAAACCTCGTTAAAAACCCACCCTGACTATGGATTCACACCTCAGCGCGGTGTCAGGGTGTAACGCTCTCTTCGGAGGCGGCCAAGATGAATCCAATTTGTATCTAGACTTAATGAATACCAACGCTTGTTCAAATGCAAATCCCATCTCTTGTACCACTAGACTTTTCAACCCCTCCATCGTGTCGCGTGCACTGTAAACTCTTGTCGATGGATCTTAATGGATCTTGATGCCTTCGGTACTCTCTTCGATTGGCCCGTGTCGTCGGGTCTGCTATCTTTATGCGCCCGTGCAAGCGGATGGTCGCTTTCTCTTCTGCCATCAAGCGAGTCGTGCGCGTGTGTTCTGTCGCAATTGCGATCGCGTCATCGACCTCTCTCGCCATCAAGCGCATCGATAGCTGCAGCTCCTTTGGCCCAAAGTTTCCCCATCCCGTCGTGATGTCGACGCCTGCTTCATTCAACAGCGCATCCAGCAACAAACGCGCATTCCATTCGCATCCACGCACTTTGTGCCCACGCCTAGTTGCTGCTCCCACAGCCGGTTGATGGTTCTTCTATGTTCGCATTGGATCAAAGACCCTGTGTGCGCACATCCGAACACGTTCGTTCCAGCCGCCTTCGCTAGTTTTCTGCAAATGGGTCGGCCAGCTGTTGTGCGCCCCGGAGGTGTTCGACACTTTCGAGATCTAATGCCTCAAGCAGATGCCTTTGCGAATAGTCCTCAAGCCTCTTCACGCTTTTGCCATCGCGCCGGCCGATGAAGGCTTCGATGGCCTTGCGAATCTGTTTCGATCCAGTACATTCGACCCGACAAGCCTCCACTTTGTGATCATTCTCGGTGCATCGTAGATACAGATCCCGCGATGGCGCCCGAAGGTTGCTGTTTCGCGGTGAATGCACGACTGTGGAGATTTAGCTCCTCTTGCAATGTTGCGTGTCGGGCGCTCCCCGGCAGATACGCTGCTAGAGGCCCAGTGCTTTCGTTTTGCTCCTGACTTCTTCGTAATAAGCCTGCAGAGGGGAGGTACGAAGGTGACTTCGTGAATTCGATGTGAAGGTGTACTCTGACGAGTCGCCGCCACTTGCCTATCTCAGAATAGTGTCGCACAATTCTGTTTATCCAGTGCGGCCGTCAACAAATTGTCTGCCTTCTCAAAACATACCTAACATTTGCTGCAAGGCACGGCTGCGCATAATAAAAGCCGAAAGCCACTGCATGCATTCTCCTCCGGTATCAAGACGTTCAACCTGCGCTGCTACTCGCTGTCTATCCGTTATTCTTGAGTCGTTTCTGCAGGCCTCCAGGAACAAATGCATGCATTGGGCAGGCGGTCGCCAGTAGAGCAATTCGAAGCCGCTGTTTCCTCGGTGAAGTACCCGAAAACGCAAAAAGCCTTTAGTGCATGCATGACCTGATCGGCATGTTGACAGTCCCTGTTCTGGTTGCTTAAGGTATCTATGTGAAATCTTCCCTCGGCCCAAAGGTGCTGAGAGTATCGCAAGTTCGCGCGGCAGTTGCTTTCACAGTAGTTCAACACTTAGGTAAAGACTCCGGCCCAATAACCGTGTGGGGCCGGCAAACCATCTTAGCGATGCGTATAGCCCCCAATCCATCCACCCACCTCGCTTAGGGAAGATGACGACCTTCTTTTCACTAGCCTGCCTTCCAAGGAACACCGTGGTGCTAGCGCAGCCCTGGTCTCCGGGGTTTCCCAGAGCGACTCCAAAATCACGAAAACAAAGAACACGTGTAGCCCTACCCGACCGGACCATAGCGTCTTTGGGATGCTTTCATATAACCTCGACAGCTGTGACATGGCCGATAAGCGGATTGAAGATCACGTTGCACAGCAAGTGCTATTTCATTGGGTGCGCAAGCTATCATTTAACAGCGCTTAGCCTGCACGTTAAATGAAACTAGGAAGTCGACCGCATCCATCACCAGCCTAGCTTCTCGACTGCCATTGTTGGTCAAGTGAGCGAACGAATATGACGATAAAAGGCCCAGCGATTCTTCGCAGCCATGCGACAAACGGACAACACCACAAACGCCTCCCACGATGAAAGCATCCATCTTTCTCGTCGCTCTTGTGGCGAAACTGGCCCAGAGCACAGCCACGAATGGCAAATTCACGGCTCTGTCTTATAATGTCGCCGGCCTTCCGCAGATCCTACAGGGCAACGATGTTCCCGGCGACAAGACAGATAACTCCAAGCAGATTGGCCAATATTTCGCCAAGTATGGCTACGACATCATCCACATGCAGGAGGACTTCAACTACCATGCCGCAATTTATGAGACCGATAACCACCAATTCCGGTCTGCAACTTCCGGAGGCGTGCCATTCGGCAGCGGGCTGAACTCCATTTCTACGAAGAATTGGATCAATTACACTCGTGTGAAGTGGAACACTTGCTCCAATGCTTCTGGCGCTGATTGCTTGACTCCGAAGGGCTTCACATTCATGCGCTGGAACCCATCTGAAGGGGTCTACATCGACGTCTATAATCTTCACGCCGATGCAGGGTAAGTGAGATGCTGAACAGACTTGCCAATTCGAATTCAACGACTGACTGCACACAGTGACGAGGACGAAGATCACGTTGCTCGCAACTCAAACTTGCAGCAAGTCGCTGATTACATCGATACCTGGTCCAAGGGCAATGCTGTCATCGTCATGGGTGATACGAATAGTCGTTACACGCGTTCGGCCGACACTGCCCTTCGTACTGGTTTCCAGACGCAGAACGGCCTTACCGACCCGTGGATCCAGCTGCATCGCAACGGCGTCTATCCGACCGCCGGATCAGATGCGCTGCTATGCGACAACCCTGCGAAGAGCAACGATTGCGAAATCGTTGACAAGCTCCTCTTCCGTGGCTCGCGCATTCTCACATTGGCTGCTTCGGACTTCAAGTACGATGGCAACAACTTTCTCAACACCAACCCAGATCACAAAGGCGCCATTTTGTCGGACCACAACCCGATTCTCACCACCATGTCCTGGTCCGTCTCGCCCTCGTACCGCCAGAGTGCCTTCTCTGGTGGTCCACACGGTACCTGGTTTAACAGCCTGCCTTCCCTACCTGCATCGCCCAAGGCATCCGTTATCACATTCCGAGGAGCCGAAAGACTGGACTCGATTAGCATTCAACTGTCCAGCGGAGAGAAGCTCACTTACGGCGGCACGGGCGGTACTGCAACCTCACTGACCCTGGCGTCTGGTGAAAACTGGACGAAGACTGTGCTTTGTACAGGCCAGAAAGATGGCCACACGCGAAACTTTTACATCCAAGCTACTACAAGCTCGGGCAGGACATTGCAAGCTGGCACTAGCACGAGCGACTGCACGACTTATACTGCCGATGCTGGGTTCGCTGTTGTAGGTTTCATGGGACAGCAGGGAGACGAGATCGATCAGCTCGCGCTGATCTACGCGCCAATTCGTTAAGTTCGAATGCGTTGATGACTATCATGCTGCGGTGTACCTCGTCGAAGTTTTGCACTGATGTTGACCGCCCCCGTCCTGTGGATTGCTGAGTCATGGGCCGGTGGGACGTACGTGTATGCAGTTGATAATAACTGGGCCACCATTTTGCGACCCATACCTCGTGATCAGTCCCAGTGCGAAGACATGAGAATATGCCGTGTTTCGCCGGGTAATATTCGCCTTTGTCCCAGAGCTGCGAATATTCCAATGCCGACTAGCCTGGTCGCTCGCAGAATGCAAGCCGGAATTGGTAACAATGGAACAAAGGACTTCCAGGCACCAAATTCACGAAGATGTTGTCCTCGCTCTCGCCTTTCACTCTCATGATTACAGGGCTCGACTCTGGGGATAATTTTCCTGCAACCTGACCACAAGCGCCGCCAAAGAAGCACAATGCCTCCGAAGCGAGGCGGTGGTCGTTCGAGAGGCGCCGCGTCGCGCGGACGTGGGAGCAACAGAGGTCGAAAGCGAGCAGGTAGAGACCACACGAGGGTCCTCAGCGATATCACGGAAGAATCGACACCTCAACTATCCGAGCAGCCAGCCACAGCAAAGCCATCTTCACAAAGGCGCGCAGCGAGCAATCCCAAAAAGCGATCCTTCAATCAAGACGCTGAGACCGAGGAAGCCAGCATTCCAGCAGCTACAGGGACAAAGCGCGAGACGAGAGCGCAAACCGCGAAGCGAGTGAAACGGATTCACGAGATCTCACTGGAGGCAATGAGCACCGATGAGACTTCGGAGAGAACTCAGGATCAGGCGAGGGGCTGTGAGGTTGGAAAACTCGTTGCCCGAGTCACATTCCCAATCCTGCCATACACGCCGAGTGCGACCCTGTTCTCCTTCGCCCACTTTAGTGGCCTGGATTCGGACGTTGACACCGAAACACTGGCTTTGAACCTGATTGAGCTGACTTTGACGGACGAGAATTGGCATCCCGATCTTTCGGGCATGGTGCAGCCGGCGTCCTGTTTCCTGATCGCTAGCTTGCTGACCCGCAGACAAAACTTGGTGGAAGATATCGCGGCGAGTGTTCAAGAGTTTGACATTGGATTTGAAGAGTTAGTGAAAGGTTACGCGCTGCTGTGGGAATGGAGGGATAACATGAGAGGGGTCATCGGAGGCTACGAGGAGCGTTTGGAGGGATTGCCGGAGCCATTCTTGCTGCTGGGCCCTGCATCGCACGATGAAGTTCACTTCGGCCAGCAAGAAGGTAATGATGAGGCATTTGATGAGAGGCCAGAGCCTGAGAGGTGGGATGTGCAAGTAATAGATGTTTGAGAAGAAAACAACTTGACTATTAGTCTCTCAGAACTTTGGGGTACATGCATCTCGGCTGGAATTACAGGCTGTAGTAGCCCATGGCCCGCTCAGCCCAGCATGAGACATCCTTCATGTTATGTCACCCTGATTGACGATCGAAGTCAAAGACCGATGGGACGGCTTCAACTCGAGATTGCGTAAGCGGTAACTGCAGCGGTGACCCGCCACTTCGCATTTGCGTGAGCGGCTTAGATGCGTACGTGTGCGCGCATGCAGTGAAGCCAACTGAAAGCTGTTGCCTTGCACCTACAAGCTGAGTTGTCGCGCAACAGTGGCGAAGAAGCGAGGCGGCGCGGACTATTTTTAAGCTTATGCTAGTCTAGCGCCAGCGTCGCGCGAGGGGGCGGAGCTGCCAACCGTTCGAGAATTAAGGGACTGGGCCGCGCCAGCCTCTCTAGAACCAGACCAGGCATCTCAACTCTTACTTCATACACTCTTGCGCCGAATATTCGCTGCGCAACAGATACCCCGCTCGGCACTACGTTGCACGAGCTTCTCATTACACGGTATTTGACAGCGCAGGGACATCCTTTGCTGCTTGCATACCAAGCGGAAACAACACCACAACACGATTCAGGAGTAAACAGGCCTTCGAGAGCGCATTAACTTTCTCAGGCGGCAACAATGGCTGTGGGTAATCCCCAAGAGCGAGCGAACCAGAGCAATGGCATTGGCGCTTCTTCTTGGATATCATAGCTGACTAGATTGCGACGAGCAGTACAACAATGGCTACGGCGGCGGCTACGGCCAGTCTAACCCCTACGACAGTGCGCCTCCACCTCAATATGGTATGGTAGATCCCCTACTCTCAATTGAGACACCATTGCTCACTACTCATCAGGCCAGCAACCCATGGAGATGCAGAACATGGGCCACGGCCAGTCTGACAATCCCTACGGCCAACCTCAACAACCTAGCGACCCTAATGCGATTCTCAACGACTGCCGCGCTGTCGGCCGTGCGATCGATGATCTCGAGTCACGCCTTGCTGCTCTGCAGCGCAGCCAGCGCCAGTTTATTTCGTCTTCGGGTGGCTCGAACAAGGAGGTCGACTCTCTTAGCGCCGACATCATGAGCGGCTACCGCGGACTCGCCGATCGCGTAAAGCGCATCAAGTCGCGCCCCGAATCGCAAGATCCGCGCAACAAGCCCCAGGTTGATGCGCTCGACCGCCGCATTCGCAAAGCCATCAACTCTTACCAGCAGGTTGAGAGCCAGTTCCGCAAGGATGTCCAAGAGCAGCAGCGCAGGCAATTTCTCATCGTACGCCCGGACGCGACAGAAGAGGAGATCAGGGAGGCTACTTCGGAGGGCGCGGACACCCAGATCTTCCAGCAGGCACTCATGAATTCCGACCGTAGGGGGCAGGCTCAGAGTGCTCTCTCGAACGTTCGCCAGCGCCACGCGGCTATTCAGCAAATTGAGAAGACCATGCTTGAGCTGCAAGAGCTGTTCCAGGACCTGGATGCTATCGTCATTCAGCAGGAGCCTATGGTACAGAACGTGGAACAGAAGGCTATGGACACGCACGAGAATTTGGAGCAGGGTAACGTGCAGGTGGACCGCGCCATCGTGAGCGCGAGAGCTGCCCGCAAGAAGAAGTGGATCTGCTTCGGTATCTGTGTGGCTATCATTCTGGTCATCGTCATTATCATACTCATCTGGGCTGGCGTCACTGGCAAATTCGTAAGTTGAGCTCTTGATAGTCGACGAGAAAACAACATGCTAATGCGGGTCTTACAGAACAGCGGCGGCGGCAATAACAACGCGAACACTGGCGCTTAAGCCTGACGTCCACGGACAGTGTCATTGCTCACAGAATTGCTTCCTTTTACCGTTTATTTTGCGATACCACGGGACTAGGCCAGGATTTCGGCCCTGGCCAGTCCGATCCTCTTTCTAGCCACTCATGGTCCGCCACCGATTGTTCTTTTTTAACCCCCAAAACAGACGCAAGGACGTCTTTGGAGACGAGAGACTTTGTCCGAGGTCACCCACTTGCTTTCCCTCATACTTGTCAGTTTCTTTGTGTTTTGTACCAAAAAGGAAATTCTAGCGCAGGCGTTGAAAGTTGTGAATTCCTCAAGATAGATTCAAATCGGATTACCCTTCTGCTGCAATCGTCTCTGCGACTTGGTCGTCTCTTCTACATTGAGCCTCGGACTACATGAAGAATGCTCATTTCACCCTTCCACTTCCACTGCCCTCGACTCACTCAGATCAGGCATCCAGCCTTTTGGCCTCTCGGCGCCACGCACAGTTAGCCCGTACAATGCCCGCTCCACTTTCTCGACACTCTGTCGCATTACGTCGGCCTTCTTGTCGGCCTCTTTGCCGAAGGGCCCAGTGCCGCTGGTGTTGAGCGACTCGAGAGCTGAGCGCAAAGCGCGCAGATCCGTGAGAATATTGCGCTTCTGGGCGGCGGAGTCGACCTCCATCTCGTTTTCATTCTCGCCGGTAGACGGCGCAGGCAAAGCGCCGCTCGTCGCCATCGCAGTGATGGCAAACCTCATAAGCTCGCCCGTCATGTCGTAGATTCCCAACACGTAGTCCTCGTAGCCTAGATCCACGCCCGGGCCCTCCGCGTCCAGCGCGCGGACCTTCGCGCACGCTTCTTCGTAAGTGAGAAGAGAAGCGGTGGTCAGGTAGTGCTCGAAAGAGGCGGCTTCAATGTACTCTTGGTTGCCGCCCGATACTTGGCGTGCGTAGCGGTAGGCGTTGAGGTTCTGCACATCCTTGGAGATGGAGGCATAGGCGGTCTTGATGATGGTGTAGTACTGCGCATTGGACTTATTGATGTGTTGAGGTAGGGGCTGGTTGATAGTGCGAAGGCTGAAATATGAGTTATTAGCTAAAACGCGTTGGACAGGTCGTTCTGTTTGCCACCAAAGGGTGAAAATACCGCTGTAGGGTGAAAATGCTGGCATCAGCGTTAGCCTTCGCTCATTTGTATAGTGAATGCGAGCAATCTCACATTTTTTTAGATGCGGCCGTGATGTCTCTTGAAGCCTTGATGATGCGCTCTCTGCGGTCGTGGTGCTCGTCCAATTCTGCGCGAAAGCTTTCGAACATGGGCATGAAGGGCGACTGCGGCGCCTGGCTATTTGGGTCCTCCATGGCTTCGTGAGTTCGTTTCACACCCATTTGAAACGATATGTATTGCAAACAAAAATAGGGAGAACGTGGACTGGTTTGCGTCAAGTCTTGCTGCGTTCGTGAAGTCTTGACGTTCTGGGAGATTTGAATCTCGCAACTTCCGCTTCGAGATGACCGCGACTCTGCCACCTCAGCTCCAGACCCAGTACATATGCTGTGTAGCGTCTCACCAAAGTCAGCCTCGAGACAACCCCAAAACCTGCAAGTTGGGCATGACGATGATGCCGGAGCCCGTGTACCACCATTTAGTGGGCCATTGATAGACGGCGATTGAGAGCGCAGCCAGCCTGCGGAACAAGGGCGTGGTCGTATATCCGGCAATATCTTGCCACATACACGTGGCGGAGGATCACTATACTGCTACAGTGGTTCAGCTGACGACTCGGATGGTATGCTGAAGATGCAAACACTCACATACAAGTCGATCACCCTATTTCGCTGGTATAGAAATGGCCACGTACAGGTCTGATGACCCACGCAATCTTCCAAGGATGTTCAGCCACGCCATCGCGATTCGGCCTTTCTGGCAAGACAAACAGGATCGGCATGCTCAGCTGTCCCGACGCTGGTAGGCCAAGTAGCCACTTCACCACGTTTGTAGCGCAAGGCAAAAAGCGTAAGGTGAATGAGGAAGACTTCACTGATGACATGGCTATAAGAGCAAAACCTTCCTTTTCAAAAGTTCCTGACCAGATATCGATCCTTCAACCACCATCAACCCAGTCAGACACGTCATTTGAGAGAACGAACCCCACTAGCAAGATGAATATCTTGATCTACCTTAGCCTATTTGTGGCATTTGCTCTTGCGCTTCCTACTCCGCAAGGCCAAGAACCTTGTAAAGCCCTCATCGAGACCTCGCCATGGCAAATATCGAATATAGTGGTCTTCAACAACCTCCCGACTGCTCCGACTGGCTCATCGATTCACTTCCATGTCAGCGACAAGAACCCCGGTCTGGAGTTTGAGATTGAGTGCGGAGTCTCCTTGCCGCAAGGAACTGGAGCGAGGCCCGAAGAAGCTCAAGGCTGGCATCCATGCGATAATGACCAAGTCAGATTCCTCTACCAACCAGGCAACCTTCAAATTCGAAGGAGCTACATTGACGATTGGTGAGTCCCTCCTTCCCGTGATTTCAGATACCGTGGTGCGACCTACGAGCGTCTCGACTGACGGACCGCGTAGTCTCGGCAAGCCTCCGTATAACGGCGGTGCCTTCTACGGTAACGCAGATACAGGTTTCCAGGTCACTTCGACGACCGATGGAGAGGTCTGGACCCAGACGGGAATGGAGATTCCGGCTACCTCGCAGACGTCGTGAAGCCGGAAAGGCATCCAACACGTCGGGTGACATTGAAGGCAACCGTGAAGTTATAGAGCTCGTTTTGATCTTTTTAGTTGCTGCGAGTGGAAGCCCGATCGACACCCAACTAACGAGCAAGCAATCAATGTATTGTGTCAATGGAGATGAAAATGTCTTTCTCAACCCGAGTGATCTGGATGCCGATCTGTGATTTGATGCCTGTATGTAGGGATAACGAAGCATCCAGGAAATGACACAAAGGCGATTCCCATAAATCAACGATGATGAGTTGGAGATTCTTTTGCGTCCGTGATTGAGCGGTTGAATGTTTCAGAATCTGCCCCGCGGCGGGGCACATTTTCTCCAGTTGTGACGCTCCAAAAGCGCGCCTGACGCGGACTTCCAGGACACGCTTGCTTGCTTGCGACTGAGCTTGTCTGAGAAACAACAAACCCTCACTCCCCAGCGACGTACACGCTCGATAATCTGAAGCCACTGCACAACCTTCAGGCTCTCAGAATGTCTGGAGAAGACCAGAAGAACGCCGACAAAGGCAAAGCCCCTCAGACCGACGGCGACGTAGCGAAGACCAACACCGGAAGCGCACCAAATGTCACGCAAGCAAAGGATCTCCAGGCACTTCTTCAGCAGCTTGCGCTGAGCCAAGGACCAAAACCAGAGGGCAAGAAACAGGAGGACTACAAGTTTTGGAACACGCAGCCTGTGCCGAAATTCCAGGAGCCCAATCTCTTGCAGACCACAGACGGCGGTGCAAAAGAAGGACCTATCTTGCCGGATCACATTTGCCAGGCGAGTGCGAAGCCGGAGCCTGCGAAACTGCCGGACGGCTTTGTCTGGGATCTGCTGGACCTTGAAGAGAAGGCGGAGCTGCAAGAGCTGTACGATCTGCTTTACAACCACTACGTCGAGGATACCGATGGCTCATTCCGCTTCAACTACTCCGTTGAGTTCCTCAAGTGGGCCCTGCAACCACCAGGCTGGAAGAAGGAATGGCATATCGGCGTGCGTACAAAAACCGCAGACGAGAGCAAGAAGGGCAAGCTCGTGGCCTTCATTTCCGGCGTACCAGCCAGCCTAAAGGTCCGCCAGAGCAAGGTCAACGCTGTCGAGATCAACTTCTTGACAATTCACCGCAAACTGCGTTCGAAGCGTCTCGCCCCCGTCCTCATCAAGGAAGTCACCCGCCAATGCTATCGTAACGGAATCTACCAAGCCCTTTACACCGCCGGAACTCTCCTTCCTACACCCGTCACAACATGCCGCTACTACCACCGTTCTCTCGACTGGCAGCACCTCTACAAGACCGGCTTCAGCCATCTGCCTCATCGCTCTACAGAAGCCATGCAAATTCGCAAATACTTCCTTCCGTCGAAGACATCGACGAAGGGTCTCCGTCCCATGAAGTCGGAGGACGTGCCTGCAGTGAAGGAGCTTCTCGTTCGCTACCTCGACCGCTTCCACCTGAAGCAGGAGTTCAGCGATGAAGAGATTGAGCACCTACTCTGCTCGGCAGCCGCAAAGGGCGTCGTGTGGTCGTACGTGGTCGAGCAAGAAGGAAAGATTACAGACTTCATCTCATACTACCTACTCGAAGTAAGTTGAATTCTCCCAGTCTCTCCTTAAATCAGTTAATCACCCGCTAATACCCTCCAGTCCACCGTCCTCAAAGCCTCGACCACGGAGACCATCCGCGCCGCCTACCTCTACTACTACGCCTCGGAAAGCGCCTTCGCCTCCGGCCCCGCCGACAAGGTGCAAGCGGGCCTCAAATCGCGCCTCGACGAGCTCGTGCACGACGCGCTCGTACTCGCGAAGAAGGAAGACTTCCACGTCTTCAACGCGCTGACCCTGCTCGACAATCCGCTCTTCCTGAAGGATCAGAAATTCGAGCCCGGCGATGGCAAGCTGAACTTCTACCTGTTCAACTGGCGGACGCCGAAGTTGGGCGGCGGCGTGGACGAGAACAACCAGATCGACAAGACGAAGATGGACGGCGTTGGTGTTGTCATGCTGTAGATCGAGCAAGGTACCAAAGTTCATCGAAATGGAACAGATAGAGTCGCCATCGGAGAAGGCATTCAAGAATCTAAACGAAGTAGAGATGTCCTGTTCCTTTCTCTCTCAAATCTATGTCCAAACAAGTTCAATGGTGTATCTTTACATGGGAAATGCCAAAAATCAGGGCTGACGCTACTGTACATGAACTTTCGTTGTGCCCTCGCTTTCCCAATGCTCTTGTGCGTCTCGTTCCGGCATGAGTGCACGGCCCGGATATTTACACATGTATGCTCTGTCTATCAGGAGAACATGTTGCACCGTCGCGGATATCATACAACAGCTTCTTCTCATCTTCAACGTCGCTTTTCATTCGCCCCAAAGGACGCTCACTTCTTGTTCTTCTCAGCCCTCTCCTTCTCGTGCTTGGCCACGAGCTCCTTCTGCAGCTGCATAGGCGCAGGAGCGTAGTGGCTGAACTCCATGGAGAACTCGCCCTTACCCTGGGTAGCGGCACGGAGCTGGCTGGAGAAGCCGAACATGCTGTTGAGCGAGCAGTCGGCAGTGAGGGTGAAGTCCTCGGCGCCGATCTCGGTGTCATTGATGGTGGCGTTGCGCTTGTTCAGGAGGCCGACGATGTTGCCTTGGAACTCGTTCGGGGCGTTGATGACGGTCTTCATGAGGGGCTCGAGGACTTGCGGGCTGGCGGCGAGGAAGGCCTTGCGGAAAGCCTGCTGGGTGGCGTTCTTGAACGCAAGTTCGGACGAATCCGTCATGTGGGTGGCACCGTCGTTAATCTGCATGTAGGTGCCCATGACCTTGTGGCCGAGCAGAGGTCCGTTCATACACGACGCGTTGAAACCCTTGTCGCAAGCAAGCAGGAACTTCTCAGAAATGGTACCACCAGTGATGGCCTGCTCAAACTCGTTCTCGCCAAGCTGGCCAGTAGGCTCCATGAAACCGACGACACGCGCGAAGTCACCAGCACCGCCAGTCTGCTTCTTGAGGGTGTGATCGAAGGGAACGCGGGACTGAATGGTCTCACGGTAGGCGACTTGGGGCTGACCAGTCACGACCTCAACCTTGTATTCACGCTTCATGCGCTCGACGTAAATACTCAGGTGAAGCTCACCCATACCGGAGATGATGGTCTCGCCAGATTCAGAGTCATTATGAACGCGGAAGGTCGGGTCCTCACGCTGGAAACGGGAGATGGCCTTGGAGAAGTTGGGGGTGTCCTTGGTGTTCTTGGGAGCGATGGAGAGCGAGATGACAGCGTCGGGCACGAACATGGAGTTCATGCTGTAGCCGAGACCGCCCTCGGTGAAAGTGTCACCAGAAGCGCAGTCGACGCCAAAGACGGCGCAGATCTCACCGGCACCAATCTCCTGGACTTCCTCCATCTCGTTGGAGTGCATGCGTACAATACGCGGGACCTTGACCTTCTGGCCTGTGCGGGCGTTGAAGACATTGGCGCCCTTCTTCAACGAACCTTGATAGACACGGATGTACGTAAGCTGTCCGAAGTTAGACTCTTCGAGCTTGAACGCAAGACCGACGAAGGGAAGGCTGTTGTAGGAGACAAGCTTGACGGGAGTCTCGGAACGCTTGCGATCAAGGGCGAGGTTCTCGACTTCGGCCGGGTTGGGGAGATAGTCGACGACGGCATCAAGCATGGGCTGAACGCTCTTGTCTGCGAGGGCAGAGCCCATGAGGACAGGCGAGAACTTCAGGCTGATAGTGGCGCGGCGAATGGCGGCCTTGATCTCGTCGGGAGAAGGCGTACGCTCCTCGAGGAAAATCTCGGCAATGTTCTCGTCGACGTCGGCCAGGGTCTCGATAAGCAGAGCTCTCTTCTCCTCGGCCAAGCTCTTCAGGTCGGCTGGGCACTCATCCTCCCGGACAATCTCACCGTTCTCTCCCTCGGAATAGATAGCCTTCATCCTGATCAGATCGACGACACCCTTAAACTCGTTCTCCGCGCCAATTGGGATCTGAACAGCGGCGGCAGGGATCTTGAGCTTCTGGTTGATGCCCTCGACAGCCTTCCAAGGGTTCGCGCCAGCGCGATCCATCTTGTTCACGAAGCTGATACGGGGGACGTTGTAACGCTTCATTTGCCTGTCGACAGTCACAGTCTGACTCTGCACGCCGGAGACGGCGCAGAGAATCATAACAGCACCGTCCAGCACACGCAGGGCACGCTCGACTTCGATGGTGAAGTCAATGTGACCGGGAGTGTCGATCAGATTGATGTGGTATTTCTCGTCCTTCAACTCGCCAGTAACAGGGTCCGGAGTCTTCTTGATCCAGTCGCAGAAAGTCGC
Organism: Septoriella neoarundinis; assembly: GCA_022813125.1. NCBI lineage: Eukaryota > Fungi > Ascomycota > Dothideomycetes > Pleosporales > Phaeosphaeriaceae > Septoriella > Septoriella neoarundinis. The sequence goes on along the minus strand of JAKLND010000222.1, from coordinate 11,274 downwards.
GGCAGACTGAATGGTGATACCCTTCTCTCTCTCCAAGTCCATGCTGTCCATCTTTGCGCCGACCGCGTCCTTGCCGCGGACTTCGTGGATATCCTTAATACGTCCAGTATAGAACAGGACACGCTCCGTCGCTGTGGTCTTGCCGGAGTCAATGTGTGCAGCGATACCAATGTTCCTGACTTTGTCCAAGCGAGCCGCCTCCTTAGGGTCGAGGTTCTCCACAATCGCATCCTGAGTGAGGTTGGTCGGATCGTGGGCAGCGGCCTCCTGGATAGCAGCGGCAGCGGACTGCCATCTGCGGCTTTGCCATTGTGCTGTGCGAGGAGCCAATTTCGATGAGGTCTGAGGGCGGACGGATGGGAGGGCGGACGAGGCGAAACTCCTGCGGCAGGCCGCCCACTCGGCGCTTCGCAGAGCAGGCTGGCGCAGGGCGTTGCGCGCGAGGGCGGTGGCTCGCATTGTCAAACGAGTGTGCTGAAAGACAAACGTTGAAGGGAAAGGAGATGATGGCAATGTAGGAGGCGGTCCTACAATTTTTTGGACGCTTCCCTGCAGCACGATCGTCTGGCTGGGGTTAAGCTTTCCATCGGGTGCTAGTGACAGGACGGGTGCGTGCTGCATAATACCACTGGGAAGCGCATCCGTGCTGAACTATCCGCATCACCGCGGAGTTTGCCGGCTTGACGAGTTCGTCATGACTCTAGATCTTTTGATTGATCAGCGTGACATGGAATGATATAAATCTGACCCTGCTGGTCGATGCCAGAAGCATCAATCAACGACAACATGAAGTGTGTCGTGATAGGAGCGGGTCCCGTCGGGGCCTTGGCCGCGCTTTATGCAGCCCGTCGTGGATGGGACGTCGAGGTATACGAGTTGCGAGGAGGTAAGTGAAAGGTGAAGGTGTTGTGAGTCGAAGACAGGTGCTGACCGACAGAAAGACCTCAGAGATGCCTCGACAGTGCCTCTCAACTTCACCAAATCGATTAATCTGGCACTCTCTGAACGTGGCATCAATGCTATGCGTAAATCCGACTCGCCCAAACTCGTCGATGCCGTTCTCTCAGAAACGATTCCGATGCATGGCCGGATGATCCACGGCCAGGACAGCAAGGGCAACGTCACCGAGGAGTCTCAGCTTTACGATGTCCACGGACGTTTCATTCGAGCCGTCGATCGTGCCAACCTCAACAAGGTCCTTCTCGATGAGCTGGAGGGGCTTCCAAACGTCAAACTTTTCTTTCACCATAAATTGACTGGAGTCGATTTTAAGGTAAAGAAAGCATGGCTAGAACGGAAGACCAATGGCTCTCCTCAGACTGCTGATGGAGCCCAAGCAAACCAGGACAGGCAGCCACCTGCGAGGCCGCAGGAAATCGAGATCGACTTTGAACTGATCCTTGGTTGCGACGGAGCCCACAGCAGCGTGCGTTACCACATGATGAAGTACCTCAGAATGGACTACGCTCAAACATACATTGACACTCTGTGGTGTGAATTTACGATCCCGCCAGCAAAGGACGCGAGCCAACCCTCACCTTCTGCCGCCGACGGATTTGCCACATCACCCAACCATCTCCACATCTGGCCTAGCGACGATAAAATGTTCATCGCCATCCCCAGTACAGACAAGACCTTCACCTGCACTTTATTTGCGCCCGCTGCGACCTTCGCCGAGCTCGAATCGAGCGAAGACTCACTCCAAACGATTTTCAACGACAACTTCCCCGGCGTCGTTCCCGGCCTGATATCGCCCTCAGCACTCCACTCCCAATTCACAAAAAACCCACACCTCCCCTTGATCTCCATCAAATGCTCCCCCCACACTTACAGCCCAGGCGGCGGTGTGATCCTCGGCGACGCTGCGCACGCCATGCTCCCCTTCTACGGCCAAGGCATGAACGCGGGCCTCGAAGACGTGCGCGTGCTCTTCTCCCACCTCGACGCCAGGCCCTCCGACCCGCAAGCCGCGCTCGGGTCCTACACGACAGAGCGCGTGCCTGACGCCCACACGATCAACGACCTCGCCAGCGCAAACTACTGGGAGATGCACTCAGGCGTGCGCTCGCCGCTGTACCTCGCGCGCAAGACCGTCGAGGAGTTCCTGTCCGACAAGCTGCCTTCCAGCGGCTTCCGCACGCAGTACGCGCGCGTGTCGTTCAGCAACCAGCGGTACTCGGAGGTGCGGGAGGCGGTGCAGAAGCAGAGCACGATTCTGCTGCGCGGCATCGTTGGCGCCGCGTTGTTGCCGTTCGTGAGCTCTGCGGCGTGGTGGATTTGGCGTTGGAATCGTGCAACGGGCACGGGTAGATTTGCGGTGAAAGGCGGATTCGGGCTGGGCACGTGGTTGACGGGCTTGGGGGAGAGGGTTGGTCGTATCTTCACCTGAGGGGAAGAGGCGGCAGGCGGTAAGGGAAATACAGGACTACTCACACTTTTGCAGCTGAAGAGGGGGTCTTTGCAGGTCTCGATCTTGCTGGAAGTTCTGAGGAACGCAACAAGACTACACGCATCGAAATGACAAGCGCGCCAGCATGTGCTTCTCAATACAGACCACCCACTCGAAGCCGGCCACGCCCGGTTGTGGGCGACAAAATGGACTTGCAGCACTCTTTCCTGATGGCCACATACCATCACTCCGACAAGATCGATTGCCTGATGCATCCCAATAGAATATTGTACGATAGTGTTACCAATGAGGCATAAATAGAAGCTATCAAACCACTACATTTCATACTCGTGATCACGGCGTGACCGGCAAGATGCAGCTTACTTTTAGGTGAAATTTCTAACCTCACTTCATCCTCTCGCCCAGCCCCACACCCGCTCGCGGACCCCACGCAATCACATGCCACGCTCTTCGCGTTTATTTTTTTGCGCAGTTGCGTATGACATAACCAGAAGCACGAGTAGGCGATTTAGTCATGGTCGCGCAGTGGAAAGCACCATGGCGGGGACTCCGGTCTGCCTCGCCAGTCATCGAGGACTGCTGCCCTGGCACACCCACCGAAAGTAAAATCGCCACCAGTGGTTTTCTTGACATCCCCCGAACGAGGTGGGGTGGTTCTTTTGCTGGGTTCGAATTCGGTGTAAGGCGACCCTTTTTGCTTTTTGTCATGGAAGGGAAGGGGGAGGGGGAGAAGGTTTGGAGAAGAGATCAAGTGCTCGGGTGGGACCAGCGCCTGCGGTCAGCCCCATGGAATGTTGGATGGCCACCATTGTGTTTGAAAACTTGTGTTATTCAAAAGCCGTGAGGCGACGTCACGTCCTAAATTCGCTCTGTCGAATGTCTCACGAGCCCGTCTACAGCTTCATGCCAAGCGCCTTGTGCACACGCAGTGCCTGCCGCATGCTCAAGTCAAGCATAATTTCCTACGTGTTTGGTTAGTCAAGCGTACATGATAGCACAATTGGCGTGGTACTCACTTCCGAGCCACCAGGAATGGCATATGCCCTGACATCACGGTACAACCTCTCGACCTTAGCACCCTGGCCACCGCGAGAGTAACTCAGACCTCCGAAGATCTGGGACGCCTCGCGTGCGCAGAACTCGAAGGTGGTCGTCGCCTGCGCCTTGCAGCCGGCGATCGCACCACCAAGCTTCAGCATAGCCTCGGTGTCGTTCATCTTCTGGCACTGGTAGATCAAGCTCTCGAGCCACGAGTACGACGCCTCAATCTGCCTGGCCATGTGCGCCAGCTTCATGCGGATCACGGCGTGGTTGATGAGCTTCTGGCCGAAAGTACGGCGCTTGTTGGCGTACTTGACGCTCTCCTCGTAGCAGACACGGGCGAAGCGGACAGCTTGAATGATGATGCCGATACGCTCGTGGTTGAAGTTGGTCATGATGACCTTGAAACCCTGGTTCTCCTTGCCGATCAGGTTCTCGACGGGCACCTTGACGTCTTCGAAGGTGATGTAGGTGGTGCCGCTGGACCAGACACCCTGACAGTCCATGCGGCGGGTGCTGACGCCGCCGAAGCTGCGCTCGATGAGCAGGACTGAGATGCCGTTCATGCCCTTGTCGCTTGTGCGGACGGCAGTGGTGAAATAGTCGGACCTGTAGGGAGATATGAGTAAGTGGGGTGATAAAAGATGCGAAACAGTACTCACCAAATGCCGTTTGTGATCCATTTCTTCTCACCGTTAACAATGTAGTGCTTGCCGTCTTCGCTGAGCTTGGCCTCGCAAGTCAGGTTCGCGACATCAGATCCAGCATCGGGCTCGGTGATGGCAAGGCAAATGCGCTTGTCGCCACTCAGAATTCCAGGCAGGATGCGGTCCTTGAGAGCCTTCTTTCCGTGCTTGTAAAGCGGTGGGCAGCCAATTCCGAATCCACCGAGCACATTCCAGACGAAGCCTCCAGAGCCAGAACGAGACAGCTCATCGGTGATCAGCAGCTCGTGGAAGAGATCCCACTTTTCTGCGGGCACGCTCTTTGGCGGGTTCTTCACGAGATGTGTAGGGTAGGGGTGGACGCCGAGAAGGCCAGCCAACCAGCCACGCTCGCCCATAGTCTTGTACACGCTGTCCGGAACCTTCTTTGCCTCATCCCACTCGGTGACGTTCGGCATGATCTCGTCCTCCATCCATTGGCGAATCTCAGCTCGAAGGTCGGCGTGGGTTTGATTGAAATAAGGAGTGTGGTAGCTCTGGTACCAGGATGGATCTGCGTAGGGGATCAAGTCGCCAAATGAATCCATCGCCTCGGCCTCCTCCTCAGCGGCCGGACCCGGGGCGGGTGCAACGACGCCTGGCTCTGCTTGTGGCTTGACCTTCTCTTTCTTCTCCGCGGGCGGAGTCGCGGGCGGCGTGGGAGGAGCGGCGGCCTTGGGCTTCGAATCGAGGGAGCCGACCTGGAGCTGCTTCTGGTACTTCTTCAGGATGGACTCATTGTGATATTTCCAGAATTGCTTGCTGGCATCCTTGCCGGCAACACGCTGGAGGACTGTCCATGTTTGTCAGAATCTATAGTCTTTTGCAACTGCACCATATTGCTCACTCTTCTTTCCTCCAGGGTGCTCATCCTGGAACTTGGTCAAGTCGTAGACGTCCTGATCGACGATGATGTAGAGATTGTCAGGCTTGTTATGCGACGCCACGTCGCTGGTGGAAAATGATTTGGACATTGTGTTAAATGGTATCTAGAAAGGAAGGGGTATCAAGGTGTCGACAGTGTAGGAAGGAAAGGGAACGCGGTAGGCATGAGGGAAGAACTACAAATCCCTGGGGTCACGCTCGCGCGCTCGGTCGTATGTCCTGACATGTGAAAGCGCTCCGTTCGGCAGCCGAGCATGTGCAACGGCGGGATGATCTCAGCGGCCTGCTCAGCTCACGCGTACGTGCGGCGGCGGAAAGGTCATCTGACGACTGCGGCTATTGCCAACCAAAACTCTCTTATTGGCCGGGTTCGCGTGTCTCAGCCTTTGCGGCGCCCGAGATGCCTCGGCCCATGGACGCTGTCAGATGCACGGCTTGGCAAAGCTGGGGATGAGCCACGCGATGTGGAGACGAACGGCCTGTGTTGACAAAGGCCAGGAGAGCCAACATGTTTCGTCCGTCGAGGATGTTCCATAATCCAGTCGTCAATTTCGCTGCATACGGCACTATTGTCGATCTCCGAGTCATCCAAACAATCACGAAGATGTGAGGGCGTAGTCCTAATTCATCGCATTTTACACTTCCAGGCCACCGTCCGCGCCAATGGTGGACCATTACGTCAGTCGTCTCGTTGGTAGCTCATGGGACAATGGTCGTCGAGCTCGTAATATATCGGCCTTCCTGAATTGCTGGAGAAACGACTTTGTCTTATCCGAGCGATCCCTTCCAGCCTGTTGGTCCGACTAATATCTCGACATCACCATGCCTGGACAAGCACCGGTCGTAGTCAGAGAAGGCTCCTCCCTCCAGGTCTCGGGCGGGCAGACGGACGGAATGGAGAGAGCAAACGCATTGGTTGGGCTCACTCCAAACATCTGCGCGTCCAGAATGGTAGCCAAGCCTCATTCTGCGTCCGCTGTCCACCATCACGGCGAGCAAGATACAGTGGTTTTCTCATTTTCTGGACACGGGACGGTCGTGAGCGAAGGCGGGAAGAAGAGGCAGGACCTTAGTCCGGGTGACTTTGCCCTTATTCCGTAAGTCAATAAATTCTATATGAGTGATCTCTGAGTAGCCGAACGACAAGCTGAGCTATTACAGGGCATATGCAGAGCACCAGGAAGTGAATGACAGTGACGAGGACGTCGTCTGGTGCATTGTCCGTTCTGGCGGCGAACCCTGTGTTGTAAACATCGAGGGATGGGGCAAGAGTTGATGATATCAGAAGAGACCAAATATAAATCACTACATTCAGGTCTAAATCTTTAAAAGCCTAGCAAGCTCTTGTAGGGTGATATGCACCGTCAAGTCAACCAATGTTCAGTCTGCCTTTTATTTTCCATATATGGCGAAGCTTTTGAAGTCTATACGAGAGTAACCTGATTACCATGTTTCTTCGAGATTTCTCACTGAAATATTCAATGGCAAATCTCGTTCAAGAGGAATAGATGATATGTATCATGTATAATCACACTCTTTTTGCCGTAGGATTCTTGAGATCAAAACGCGTTTGACGTCAAGCAGCCCAAGAGCTGAGTCCCGACCTCATCAAATACTTCAGCATGTGGCCAATTTCTGTTCCATTTACAAAATATGCAGTAGAGCATCCTCGTTCGCGGAAGGATTTCTAGAATTCTACAGGATGCGCGCGATGGATCAGCAGCTGAACGAGAAGCGTGTCCTGGCCGATGCTTTCTAGCGGCGCCACCGTTTGAACTTAATATTCCCTTCTCATCCGCGCGTCCAACTCACGGAAACCCATCAATAATCTTCGCCCAATGATTTTCTGGCAGGACTCGCTCTGACATTTGATCTCCGCCAAGTGGGTGTCTACATGCCTCTGGCGTCTTTCACGGAGGTGCGGTCCACTTCACACGACGCGATATGAACTCAGCCGCAGCTGGCAGCGAGATGGACCAGCAACACAACTCCAACTCGTCGAGCAGCCACGACGCGGAGTCCAAAGTCCCCGGTGGCTCTGGAGAGAGCCCACAACATCCCCAGGATGCGAAACCTGCAGAGAAACAGCCCTCAAAGCTGAAGCGACTATGGACCAAAGTCGGCCTGGACGTGCCCACCTGCATGATGATGTTCAAAGGCTCGGTGGCGCCCATTGTCGCGCTTGCTATGTACCAGTCGCCCAAGGTCGCTGCGCATTACACGACATTAGGCTACCTGATTGCAATCATGTCAATTCTCGGTCTTCCTATCATGCCTCGGGGCAAGTTTATCCAAACAATGTCCCTCAACGTCATTGGAGTGTGTCTTGGAGCCGCTGTTAATCTGCTCGCTCTGTATACCTCGACACAGGCACGCTTGCACACTGCGCGACCGGGAGATGCTCCGACTGCATACAACTCATCAGCATCCGCCGTGTGTGCCATCTGGTTGATGGTGCAAATTTACTTGGTCAACTATCTGCGATCCGCGAGGCCTCAGTTCCAATTTCCAGCAATCGTCTATTCGATCCTGGTCATTGTGGGCATGTCATATGGCCCTAGCTTTCCGAACATGACATACGCCATGAGCTTCACCGAGCGTCTTATCGAGGCCTTCCTGACGGGATTCGCCCTTGCCACAGGCGTTCATTTCTTTATCTTTCCCGTGAGCTCTAGGACGGTGGTATTCAAGGAAATGACGGGCTACCTCATGTAAGTATGGTGATGGATCTCATGAAGCAGTCCGCAGTCAGACTGATTATGATCCCGTTGCAGGTGTCTTGAAGGCATGCTAAAGTCTCAGACTGCCTACATGGAGAGTATGGAGACCATCGATCCGGTTGCTCTGCAGCAGAAGCACATGGACGAGCTCAAAACGAATCCCAAGAAAGCAAAGAATTTCAAAGGTCCATTGCATACTCCCGCTGCAGATGCTATGAGAGGCGTGTTCCTCAAGCTCATGGATCTTCACACGAAGCTGAGTGGCGACATCACTCCGGCCAAACGGGAATTTGCTATCGGCAAGATGAGCTCTAAAGAGATTACTCATACGTGGAAGCAGCTTCGAATGATCTTCGTACCCATCCTTGGACTAAGCTCCAGCATCGACGTATTACGAAGACATGCCGAGCAGCGGCACTGGGCCAGCTCCGAGCTATCTCCAGAGGAGATCCAACTGAACAAGGAACAAATCGAGAATCTACACATGATGATGAAGACGCTTCACGGTCCCTTTGCGGAAATGAAAGACGCCATCAGCGCCGGGTTCAAGCACATAATGCTAACCCTCGAGCTCACCAAAGCTCCCAAAAAGAAGTTGAGTGACGAGGAAGGCAATGCGGACAAGCCTCCAACACCTGGCTCACCTGCCTTCGCGGCTTGGCTCAAGACGAAAGTTGACGACTTTCATCAATCAAAGCAGACAACACTCGAGCAATGGTGCCAGAAGAAAGGCATCCGCATTCCGGAGAACTTTTTCAGCGAGTCTTTTGATCCTAAACAGGAGGCTCAGTTTACCGACGAAAGCGTACCAGATCGCTTGAGGAACGAGTTGTTCTTTGCTCTCTATATGGAGTATCAGTTGTACAGAGCTGGACATGCTACCCTCGACATGGTCTTGTTCGCCGATCAGATCAAGCAGGACGGCAAGCTGAGACGCAGCAAACTCATTTTCCCAGGTGCGCGGACTTTGCGCAAGTGGTTCAAAGCAGCGATTGGCCGCGAAGATCTTTCTCGGCACAGCGAGTACCTCACAGATATGGAGGACGGTGCTTCGCAAGGCCTCTTCTTGGGTGCAAAGTTTGAACAAAAGCGAGATCCCGAGCATCTCCCTCCTCAAAATCTTCTGGAAAAGGTTGGCAACAAGATTCGTGTGATACCAGACTTCTTTAGAAGTCGACACTCAGCGTTCGGATTTCGCGTCATGTGTGCAACCATGAGCGTCGCTATCATCAACTACTTACACGATACGCAACGGTTCTTCCTCAGGCACCGTTTACTGTGGGCTATGATCATGATCGCCATCTCGATGTCGCGATTAGCTGGACAAAGCACATGGGCGTTCAGCCTGCGTATAATCGGGACTGCAATCGTAAGTTCGGGTCATGTTTAATCACGTTCGCCACTAACATTAGTCACTTATGTAGGCGATGATTGCTTCCTACATTATCTGGTACATTGTTGTCGGACACCCTGC
>JAKLND010000221.1:0-26887 GCA_022813125.1 Septoriella neoarundinis | reverse complement strand
CCCCCCCCCCCCCCCCCCCCCCCCCCCCCCCCCCCCCCCCCCCCCCCCCCCCCCCCCCCCCCCCCCCCCCCCCCCCAAAGCACGTAGGCGATCAGACTTCAATATGAAGAGTTTCCTAAGTGGAGTGTGTCTCACATCGATTACAGCTTGCTGCGAGCCCGAATTTAGATGAAAGGAATACCCGTCCTCGTCCGCTTCCTGTACGCCTCATAATCACTCCCAAAGAATTGGATCAGAGACCGTTCCTCGCCTACGATCTTGTTAGTACCATACCAGTCAGTGTACGCAGGCGATAGACTTACGCTGAATCCTATCGTGGAAAAACTTCCAAAGCACAATAACGTAGGCAATCAAACAAAGCTTGTTGCCCACCAAAAGCTGCGTCCCGATAGCCCACCAGAAGAAGGCGAAGTACGAAGGATGCCTGGAGTAGGCGTACACGCCTCTTGTAACGAGCTCATGGTCGACTTTCTTGACCATCTGAGGCGTGTGGTTGAAGTTGGTGCCCGCTGTCGCCATGGCTAGACTCCTCGTGGCTTGTCCAAAGATGATGAGGAAAAGGCCGATCGAGATCGTGATGGCATTGCAGTACCTGGCTTGAAAGCGAGGGAAAGCAAAGGTCGAGACAATGATCTCGAGCATAGCACATGTATGGGCGACATTGTACGCTGTACCATTGGTGAATAGGAGAAAGCTGCTCGCGCGCACGACAGGGACGTTATAGGTGGCGGTCGTCCAGTATTCGAGGAAGTGGAACAGACTTAGACTGGCGACGAATGCGAAGAGTCGCCAGATCGGATATTCAAAGTATGCCGTTTGGGCGCCGAGGACCAAAGAGGCGGCGAGGGCGAAACCGAGCCAAAAGGATTGGGCGCCGATGCTGGAGAGAGAGCGTTTACCATCTGGAAGTAGGGTTGGGTCGTATGGGAGTGGTTTGCTGGTGAATGGACTTTGAACATCTGCGTAGTCGTACTGAACTCTCTCCGGCGCCTCATCAGCATCCTCTTTGCTTGAGTCTTGTATCGAGCGGCGGACGGTGTTGCTGTCTGAGGAGGGGGCAAGATGGCCGTTCGCCTGTTGACCTGAGCTTTGGCCTGAAGCGGCAGACGACGATGTAGAAGGCCGTGCCATGGTTCGTCTCGTCTAGAATTTCTCTGCCGAATAGGTGTGTCACGACATCGCCATCACCACGCGTGAATGCTTTTCTGTGTTTATCCAGGCATGTGAAACGGCTCGAAACGCCGGATGCGGCTCCGCGGCCACAATCCTAAGGCCAAACCTTATCGCCGAGCCGCGCCTTATCTCCAGCCCCACGTCACTTCTGCCTTCGCGACAATAAAGCTTCGGCAAATACACAAACCCATACCTTCGCGGAACACAGAATAGGCGCAGGTCGCCATCTGCGTTGGACATGCCTTCAATAGCAGAGAGTAAGCGGCAAGTCTCTGAAGGCTTGTCGGCTGCCGGGACCGACCACGACGCGATCCTCGCAAGCCTGCAAGACGAGATCGACAAACACAACCGTGCAACGGACTCGAGCACGCGTTCGCACAAGCGATCGAAGCGCCGGCACGACAGCGATGAACGCAACATGGAATCAAAACATCGCCGCGAAAGGCACTTGCGCTTCCGCTTCAAATCTGGAGTCGAAGAGCCCCGGCGCAAACGGCGTTCCAAGCGCTCGCACTCTCCCAAACCAACACCCGACGACGAAGAGCCCCAAACCGCGCACCCATTCCCTCGCGAGCCCGCCAACCCCGATGCACCAGATCTCCCCTCAAACACCGCCGCCTTCCAGACCTCGCTCTTCGATGCCTTAGCTGATGATGAAGCCGCTGCCTACTGGGAATCAGTTTATTCGCAACCCATCCACGTCTACTCCCGGCCGAAAGCAGAGACCGCCACGGGCGAGCTCGAGGATATGGACGATGAGTCGTATGCGGCGTACGTGCAGCGTAAGATGTGGGAGAAGCAGCACCCGGAAGTGGTTGAGGAACAGGAACGGGCGGCGCGCAAGCGGCGCGAAGAGGCGGAAGCAAAAGAAGCGCGGCGGGAGGCATTCGTGCGCGCAAGGCAGAAAGAAGCGTGGGATCGCGCGAGTCGAGCCAAAGGCACTGGTCGGGAAGACGACCGGTACGAGTACACGTTCGACTTTCGCGACAGGGACACCGAGCGCAAGAAGAAGAACCCGGACGGAGACCTCTACGCTCGCACCTGGGCTTCGTATCTCTCCGCTTGGGATGCCCTCAAAGCTGCACTCCTTGCGCCGCCTTCTCCCTCAGCGAAGCCGCCAAAACCGCCTTCGAAGCGCATTCCCTGGCCGACATTGCAGAACCGCCCTGCTACAAGGCCAAACATTGAGGAGTTCATGCGGCACATTCCTGGCGACAGCGCCGGGACGCTACAAGCGCTGAAAGTGGAGCGTGTGCGATGGCATCCAGATAAAGTGCAGCAGCGCTTTGGAGGCACGGTGGACGAGGGCACGATGAAGGTCGTCACTGGGGTGTTCCAAGTAGTGGACTCGATGGTGGAAGAGCAAAGGAAGAAAGAGGCCTAAAAGCCTTGAAGCTTTGCCTCAAAAATCTAAGTTATCTTGAATGTTCGTCTCACTTCCTGATCACTTCTCTGCTGCGAATGTGTCTACAGCGTCAATTCGTCAGATCGTACATACAACCCGCAGTCCACCACCGTGCCAACTTCGTATCTTACAAACACCCTCACTTAGCTGCCTCTGCCTCCGCTTCCTTCTTGACCACAGTCTCACCGGCCGGCGCAAACCCCTCAGGCACACCCCTCGCCGGCCTTCCCATCCTTAAGCTGACCGCCGTCTGCGGGCCAACCCAAGCGCCCAAGAAACCACTCCAAGCGCTGCCACCTGCCACCATACGCTGTACAATCTTGTAAGTCTGCAGATCCGCATACGGCAGCCCCGTCTTCGGATCAGTATACTTGGCCGCCCAGCCGGTGACGGCGCATTTGGGCTTCTGAGGCGGCTCAGGGAGGGCGTCGAGTTTGTTCCGCTTGAGGACACGGGAGAGGTAACGGCTCTCTTCGGACGTGAAAGAAGGGTGAGAGTTGGGGATGAGGGTTCTCGATAGGGGCGTTTCGTCCAATGGGCCCGATTGCGAGCTGAGGAGGCTTTTGCGCGATTTGATGGGCGGCTGAGGGTAAGTCAAGGAAGGGAATGAGTCGAGTACGAGTAGGGTGCGCTGAGCTTGTTCGCGGAGGACGGGCGCGGGAGGCGGCGGCGGAGGCTGAGGGGTGGTTGTCGAGACCGGCGGTTGTGGCGTGGCGGAAAATGTCATTGTGCCCGGGAGGACGCCGGGCTGGGAGGGTTGCATTTGTGCTGAGTGGGCGACGGTTGGCGTTGAAGGTCCGGACGGCGTGGAGAGCTGCGAAGGCTGAATGGAGGTGTGTTGTTGGACTGAAGGCGCTCCTGCGAAGTCTTGCTGCGCTGGGGTTTCTCCAGACAAGCCTGATGCTTCGGAGTGAATATTAGCAGCATTGATCGCTGGAGCACTTGGTGTGTATGGAACTTGGTCTGGTCCCGGTTTGTCCTCAGTCTGGGCTGCGTATTCGTGGATTCCTGACAGCCAGGTATTGGAAGGCTCCACAGGCTCGTCTGCATGCTTCTCCCCTGGAGGCTCGATCGGAGGATCTTCCGTAGCGGCAGTCTGATCAACTGTCTCTGAGGGTTCCCCAAGTGTCGGTGCATCTTCCATACGCTCATCCGCAGTACCAGGCCTTGATGATTCTCCACCCCAGTCAATGAGGTCCATAGCCGCCTTTTCGTTCTCCTTCTTAACCGCTTCAGCTTGTTCAGCCTCTATTCGAGCGGCCTCTATGCGCTCCCTCTCCTTCCTCTCTTCCTCCAGCCTCTCTTCCTCTCGTCTCTTGGCCTCCTCGGCTTGTCGTCTCGCTTCTTCTCTGGCCTCTTGCTCTCGCTTTTCAGCCTCCTTTCGAGCCTCCTCTTCTTTTCTCCGTGCTTCCTCCCTCGCTTCTTCCTCTCTTTTTTTAGCTTCAACCTCATACTCTTTCATAGTCTTTGATCCGAGCCTCTTGACCTTCAACTTGCCATCCTCGAAAACTCCACTGCCACTCCAAGTTCTCATCACAGGGCCCTCAATATCTCTTTTCCTCTTAGCCGCCAGCGCCTCTTCCCTTAACCGAATCCTCTCCGCCTCCTCCCTCTCCGTCCTGCCCAGCTCTTTAGCCGTCTCCTTTTCGATCCGTTTACACTTTTCAAACCGCTGCTCCTGCGTCAATGGCAGCCGATCCGTCATGCGCACCCTTTTCGCCGCATCCTTCATCAACTTTTTCTGCTTCTCGCTCCGCTGCGCACTCTCCTTCAAATTCGCATGAATGACCTCGCGATTCTTGACCGCCAGCTCACGCCGGCTCTGCCGCGTAGGCGCATCCACGCCCTCCGGCAACCAACTACTCCTCTCGCTCTTCTTCTTTTTCTTTCTCCTCTCCGCTTCCTCCGCATCGCCCTCCCCCTCCCCCTCCTCAATAACCCTCACCCTCTTCTTCGGCACCAAACCCGGCACCCTCATCCTCGCATCCATCGCCTTCTTTTGCTTCCGCCCTTCCGCGCGCTCCGCCCTCTTCAGCTCTCTCTCGCCCTCATCCTCATCGCCCTCCGCGTTCGCGGCGTCCTCATCGCTCTCATCGCTCTCCATAGCCGCGTCGTCATCTTCTCTGTCCGAGACGGCATAGTCCTCCGCATCTTCAGCTTCGTCTTCGGCGAGGAGTTCCTTCTGCAGTTCCTCGTCGTCGAGGTTCGCGCGCAGCGTCGCGTACAGGTTTCCCGCTGTGCGGCGCTTGGCGCGCGTGGCGACGAGGCCGGAGGTGATGAGGTCGTCTGGCTGGTCGGATTCGGAGTCTGAGGAGTTGGAGGAGGAGGACATTGTGGTGGTGGTGTTGTGGGTTGTGTTGAATGGGAATGGAAGTGGAAGCGCGGGTTTGGGAAACGTGAGGAAGTTCGCGAATCTGGGGTTCGGGCGTGGAGCGATCAGCATGTGACAGCACGAGCAGCGATCGTAGGGCTGATCTCCGTTCAAACCAGGTTTTGAGCAGGACGTAGATCAGACGTGAAGGGAAAACGTAGCTATCAGATGACGGGAAAGTTGTGTACCTTGCATTACTTCGTGTTGGTGTCAACTATCTATTACACACTACATGAAATCTGTGGTCTGTTCCTCTCCTTCATCAGAGCCTCAATCCTCCGAGGCAGCGATCATCGCACCTCGATCTTCGCGATCTCCCCTTTGGCGTTCTGCCACTCGTGCATGCTGCGTTTGCTCCACTCAAGGTGAGCGCGGGCGAAGTTGAGCTGTGTGCCAAGTCAGCATAATGTTCAAGAGCAGTCACGATGTGGGAGATCAAACCTACCATATAATTCGTCAAGTCTTCCTCCTTCTCACCCTGGAAGCGCCTAAGCTCCTCCATCACGCCGGAGCTGGCATCCGTGACATCCTTCTTGCTAACTTCGAGGGCCTCTTCCAAATGGCTGAGACTCTCCTTCGTCTTGCCCAGAGCATCTCTCCTTGCGCGCTCAGGGTCGGTGTCTGTGACGCCCTGGATGGCGTGTGTCAGACGACCGAAAAGCTTGTTCGCAACACCGCTCGTAGCGCGACGGTGCGAGCCATTGGTCGGTGGAGACGAGGGAGGCGAAGAAGGATATCCTGAGCCAGGCTCGCCTTGCTGAGCTGAAGGCACGCTCGAGCTGCGCGTGTTGGGAGGGAAGTCCGAGTCAACGGAGTTGTTGTCTTCTTCGCGAGGTTGTCTGCTGCGCTCGGAGTGGCTAGCGCTGCTTGCGCTGCGGCGGGGCGTGGAGTGCATGCCGGAGGAGGACATGTACTGCTCTATCCGCTTCGCTTCGGCTTCGGAGCGTTCCAGCTGCTCGAGGGTCATGCGCTTTTTCTCCAGCTCATCTCGGGTCATTTCCTCTTGAACACGCTTGAGGACGCGGAATTTCAGGACGCTACGCACGACGCTCGCGAACTGTGCACTTTCGCGCATAGGTTCTGCGAAGCCGGCTGAGAGCGCTGATCCCATGTCTCTGGAGGCAATGTAAGTGTAATCGCAAGCTTGACCGGTCTTCTCAATCGCGTGTGCTACACTTGCGCTCTGCTCACTAAGAGAGAAAGCGTTGTAGCGTGCACCAAGGTCCATCAAGTCATCGCCAAGACTGTACAAGTGGCGCAAGATTCGCTGGTTGACCTTCTCCATAGAACCAGTGAGAAGAGTCTCCAGCTCCTTGGTGTTGCTCTCAAAGGACGAGAAGTAAGGGTCCATCTCATCCTCCTGAAGCTTTTGTTCCTTGGGAGGAAATCGAGCGTACTGAATGGTCGGTGTGCTGTGTGATGCAGCAGAAGGCAAAGTCGTTTGGGCGGGCGGAGACACAGGCGTACCGCTGGAACTAACAGAGCCCGACCTCAGCTTCGCACTCTGGCTAGGTACGGGCAGCCACTGGTGGCCCTCAGTCGGGTTTGCCGGATCAAGAGGAGGCGCCTTCAAGTTGTTTTTCGGAATCGAGGCCACAGGATGGGAGTGCAACACCTCGCTCCAGCTGGCGTTCGGGTCCAGAAAGCGCCACCACACACCATCCTCCCGCACATGCTTCATGCGCCTGCACCTGTTCAGAAACGTCGCAAGCATGCGTTGTCGCAGCTCAATGATCCCCGCATCTTCCTTCGCCTTCGTGGGCTTTGCCGCATAATCCGCAAACGAGTGCTTTTCGGGAATAGGCGGGATGATAAGGGTGGGATGCAGCGCAACCAAAGTCGCCCGCAGCGACGCAAACTCCGAGTATCGCCTCCTGACCTCCAGATCGCCCGTGCGGATCGTGTATGTGATGTAGTTCCCACCGCCTTCGTGGTTCTTGCCCGCGTGCGTGATTTGGATGTCCAGCTCCGGGTGTTCCCACAGTATTTGTTGAATACGACTGTCGTAACCCCCCTTCGGCGGATCGATCTTCGGACCTTGCGGGCGGTCGTCGTCGAGCTCTTCGTCGCTTAGTTCGGCGCTGCGTGTCATGAACTGAGGGCGCTGGTCTGGTGACGAGGCCTCAGAAGGTGGGGTGGACGGGCGGTTGAAGGCTAGTTCGGTTAGCCATTGCGTCGCGAAGGGTATATGTGCCGCTGCGGCAGTATGTAGCAGCTTAGACTAACCAGGACTTTGAATATCGCTGCCTTCACTATCCCGGCGCTGGAAGGAACCGTACGGATTGTTGTCTTCGTCGTCCCACATCGTTGCGAGGACCTTGCGCGCTGCCGGGATTCAAGGTATCTGTGTATTGGGACCCGCGTATAGAGAGACCGTAGAGGATGCGGCGATATCAGACAAGAAGTGGCAGGCTGAGAGATTCGCCGAAGATATTTTGTCCAGCAGGCGGTTGAGCGATGCCTGCTGCGGTCGAGCTGGGGCGGCGGTTGGTTGCTGGCCTGGGCGTTGGAGCTGCTTGCCGACGCCGAACTGCGACTGGGGGAGTGACGTAGCCCCGTGGGTGCCTTCTACACCAGCACAAAAGTTTGTGGCACGCCTCATGTGCTTTAACAGGCCAACAGTACTGTTGTTGGTCTCGTTTTGAAACACATTTATGAATGGTCTACTCTTCTCAATGGCTCCTCAGTTGGGAATTAGATCTTAGCATCTTGGCCTCCACTGCTGAATTGTTGAACGCACCGTCCTCTGGAAGAGCACTGTGTCACTAATTAACTTCCCTGCGGTGACAACGTTGACTAGATGTCACTTCTCTTTCCAATATTTGGAGGCTTTCGCGGGCTTCTTACGCTTGCGAGTGTAGATGTTGTATGAGGATCGCAAAGCCAGCATTTAGCCTCATGAATTTAGTAAAGAGGGTAGTACTAAATCGTTGATCTTTCATTCACAGAGCTGAGAAACTCGGGGCCAACACTCCATTCCAGTAATAATTCACTTTCGTAAGATCGTGGAGGCGCTAGAGTTCATCTCATTCAATCGACCTCAAATCTCGACGTTCTGGACATGTGTTCGGACATGCTGGGCACTCTCTTCGAAGGTATCTGGACAAGTCAATGCAGCGTATCTTGTCATTTGCGTAATCCCTGAGCTGATCACGTGGGCACACGTGCGCTGCGCCTGCTCATGAACATCGCTCGGAGGGGTTGGTTCACTTCTTCACGTCTCCACACTCATGCATTCACAACGAATCTCAGTCCAAAGTACAACTTTTGTTTCAAACCGAATTATTACTTTGCTTTCGTCACAGTGCGGCCAACTCGCCGGAATACAAACAGTCCGAACAAGGACAGCTTTACACACGCTCACTCAAGCTCCCGTAAAACGAAGCCCTGTTCGTACAAAGGTGAAGGCACAAACACGCAACATGTCAACCGACCGCGAGCCTCTCTTGGTCCGATTCTTCGACCCATCAGTAGCCTCGTCAGACTCGAGAGGCCGCACACTCGCCGACATCCTGTCCTCTTCCGACAGGCAGCTCGAGCTCTCACACGACTACATCCAAACCCTGTTCCCACTCCCAGAAGGCAGCATGTTCAACTCGGCACCTCTTGTCACGCCGGAGATCCGCGAAGCCTTCCTTTCCCAGCCTCAGCTTCGCGCCAGTCTGCGTAACGCTCTGGAACGCATGCTCTCATTCTACGGCCTGCAACTCAACGATAGGCGAGAAGACCCCGACAACTCATCCATCAAGGCCGAAGTCACGCGTGGCCCGAACTTCGCATCCAATTCAAAAACCTGGGTGACTCGCTTCAACCACAACCACCTGCGTCTGACCCGCATACTGCGCTCATTGAGGGTGCTGGGCCTCACCTCTGAAGCGAAGGCACTCCACAACTTTCTTGCTTCTGACGAAGATGTGACGAGGCTGGTATCAGAGCGCAGCCAAATTTATTGGCGCAGAGCGACGAACAGAGAGCTGCACCTGCCTCCCGATGAGGAAGACAGGAACGCCGGGGGCATCGCTTGGTTGAAATGCAGTTGAGGCGTCATCAGCTCGAATCTGTACCCTGCGAAATCACCCAAAATCAAACTCTTGAGGCCTTTGAAGTTCAATCGAGCCCACTTCTGGAACAGCACTCTATGGCGAATCACAGCGAGTGACGCACGGGAGCCACTGGTGCTGGCACTTGATTGCGTCGCTTCCGAGAGATTATCGGATACCTCATAACATGCATGCAAGGATACAGCTAATCAGGAAAATTTGACTAAAGATCGCTTGTGCTGCAGAGAATTGGTATGATCAATGCAGTAGATCGCTCCCCCGAGAGTCAAAACAGGAAGGCGTACATGAAGAACAAGGGTTCTTATGGTGAGTTCTAATGTGGGGATCAGTGGATGGATAGCAGCTGAATCGGACATGGGAAGGTCATCTACAATGGACTTATTAGGCAGCTCGTGGCGCCTTGTTCAAAACTTCTTCAAGCAGCTACTTGAACGATTAAAACCAAGATTTGTCCGATCATTTGCTCAATTCAATGGCAACATCAACATGAAGCTTTTCTCAGTTCGTCTTGGCTATGGCGATGTGTGTACCTGGAAGTCCACGTGACCAAGTAACGCGAGAGCGATGTCCACTTGCTGAGCCTTTTAAAGCCATCACAGGAAAGCAAAAGCAAGTTTCAATCGACTCAGGAGGCTTCCCAAGTCAGTCTCCATTGATTAGAATTACCCAGCTGTGCAATCACCAGATTTGTTAATTAGTTCAAAGGCGGGCCTGCTCACCCCGCCTCTCCGCCAGAGAATGATACAAAATCGTTACCATCGGCCGTGATCGTCAATTCAGAGTTAGAAGAATCGCCACTCCGACTCTCTGCAGCTGCAAAGATCAAAAGAAAAGCATCTAGTGTCCGCCTCCGCTTTTGCCTGCTGGCGCTGCGGCCGCTTGGTCGTCATAGGACGAGCCCGCGTTGCCCCAAGTGTTGGAACCGCTGTTCATCGGTGCGTCGACAGGAGCTTTGGCCGGAGCGGCGTCAACTGGAGCAGCGCCCATGGGAGCAGCATCTTCTGGAGCCTTTGAGGAGGCGGCGTCCATTGGAGTAGCGACCACTGGAGCGGCGTTGACTGGGGTCATGGATGGGGCAGCGTCAACTGGAGCAGCATCAACTGGAGCCTTGGATGGAGCGGTATCAACCGGAACAGCTTCCATCGAAGCCTTGCTCGGTGCGGCATTGACTGGAGCATTAGTCGGAGCAGCGGCAGCTGGCACTCCATAGTCAGCAGGCTTGCTGTCCCAGTCTTCAGATCCGCTGCTGTGCGGTTCATAGGCGCTCGGCTTCGCGCCGCCATCAGACCAAGAAGTGATCGTAACCGTGGCCGGAGCAGCGCAGCTAGCCTCAGCAGTATGCGTCATTTGGATTTCTTTGGTCTCGTAGCGAGTCTCGGTCTCGACCTTCGTCAAGACGCTGCCTGTGCCTTCTACGGTAGCAAATTGCGTAACCGTGGGGCCCTCCTGATCTTTAGTGACAGTCGATCCTGGCAACAACTTCGTCTTGTACTCGGTGGTTGTCTTCTCGCTGCCCGCTCCGGACATAGATTTCGTCTCGTACAGCGTGAAGTACTGCGTGACGACAGAGCCCTCGCCTTGAGCCGTGACAATTGAGCCGGGAAGGTATTTGGTCTCGTACTTTGTGAAAGTCATGTCCTGGCCCGGGGCAGTGACCACGCTGGGCGAGCCGGACATAAATTTGGTTTGATACTCGGTAACCGTCCGCTCGCTGTCAGGGGATCCAGGCGCCGTAACAACGCTAGTTAAGGTCGATCCGGGCAGAAATTTGGTCACCGTGGAAGCAGGTGAAGCCGGAGCGACGAGGTTCGAGCAAGTGGAAATTAAAACGGTGGAGACGCTGCTGATAAACTGGGTCTGGACGTCGCCCTCCTCGATCGAGACCACAGTTTCGTAGAAAGTTCGGCCGGGCTGCGTTGACACGATCGTGCTTGTGACTGGAGATTGGATCGTTTTGTAAATAAATTCAGTGGAGCCAGGAAGCGTCGAAAACTTCGTGATGGTGCTTGGAGCTTGGTACACAGTACTGATCTAGACTCGGGGTCAGTAAAATGACACTTCAAGCTACCGCTTGCTCTGGTCGTGTAAAGCAATAGAAGATCACGCACTTCGGTGTAAGCTGAGCTGATCGTCCGTACTTCTGTCCTCGTAGTCGTCGAGGGCGCTTGCGTGATGAATTGGGTCTTGACTGATAATTAGCTATTGTCTAGACCGAGTGATGAGCGAGGAGTCCTTGCTTGGGTAATCGGCGAAGCTATTGTCTGATATTGAGTCTTGAAGATTGTAGAGGGCGCCTGAGTAATCACTTGAGTCTGATCTATTGTAGAAGGCGCTTTTGTGATCGTTTGGACCTTGGATGAGAGTCAGCCATCGTTTCGATGAAGTTCAAGGCTTCGAGGGCTGACTTGTGTAAGCGGCGAAGTAATTGTTCGATATTGAGTCTTGAAGATCGTGGAAGGCGCCTGGGTAATCGTCTGGGTCTTGCGATTTGATCAGCTCCGCTCAAATCAAGCTCCGAACAGCGAATTGTACCTGAGTAAGCGCCGAATTTATCGTCTGGCGAATTGTGAGCGTCGTCGTCGATGGCGCTTTCACGAGTGTTGTCGTCTTGAGCCGAATTCAGCATATCGCAACTAGATTCATCAACCGCTCTAGCAGAGATGCATTTAAATACTTACTTCTGTGGCAACTGAATTGATGGTTCTCAACTCGGTCTTTGTGGTGGTGGAAGGCGCTTGGAATGCTGTCTTGGTCTGGAGGCGGTCAGTCTGGCTCGAACATGGCCTGGACATATCTTATGACGGCTGAATGCAGTGGCATGCAGGCCAAGCTAGCCAAAGACTGAAATCTCGTACCTCAGTAAGCACGGAATTGATTATCTGAGTATTGAACCGAGTTGCAGTTGACGGGGCAGCAAAGATTGTGCTAACCGTGGTGACTTGTGAAACGACGGTTGAGAAACTGGTCGATGTACGGGTCGCCCAGTGAGTGACGCAAGTCGTAGTAGTCTTAGAAATAGTGTACGGGGCCTACGTCTCCTTTAGTAAAAGCGAACCTAGCCTCGCGTCCTCAAAGCGACGTACCTGAGTGTAGATTGAGACGGAAGTCACCGGCGTAGTCACAAACGAAGTCGATACAGAGGTAGAAGCTGGGACCTGCTTTGTGATGAAGATGGTAGTCGGAATTCCTGTCTGAACTGTTGAGAAACTCGTTACAGTAGATGCTTGAGAAAGATCAGCGATGGACACAAGCGGCGAACGATCAGATCCAACTCACCGGGTGCAAAAAAAGTTTCGTGAGACGTCAGCGTCGAAGGAGCGATTGTTCGCGTCAAAGTCGTAACAAAATTTGAAGTGATCGTTGTACTCCGGTACTCTGTAGAAGCGGGCGCTGTGAAGATGCTGACCAAAGTCGTCGTGCTGGCCGGCAAAGTCCGCACTTGCGTAGAAGTATACGTGCTTGGCGCCATTGTCCGCGTGAGCGTTGAAGTAAACGGAATTGTAATTCGCTCCGTGTATGTTTGGACATTGGCTAGAGTCGTTCAGCGGAGCTTTGCACAATGGCGCGGTGATGGTTGGAAGCCGTTTGCTGACTTACCGGGCTGGACCTCCGTTTGTACGATTGTCTTAGCTGGTAGGGTTGTCCACGACGTGATTGTCGTTCCTGTGTCCAATAAGCGACCGAATGAGGATAGATAGCCATTCCAATTACCTGGCAAGCGGGTCGTTTGAGTAAGGTACTCAGTTTCTTGCTGCACTGAGGTTTCGGTAACGGTCTTGCCTATTTGCGAGATCAGAAGTCAGCCCAAGAAGTGACCAGGGAGTCTGTCGTGGGTTTAGCGGCAGGGTATTTTGAGTGCCGGTCGCCCTTCTATTTATGACATGCTTGGAAACTCCACCAGCTTGCACCGGGTGCTTTAGTGAATTCTCTCAATGGCAGCCTCGAGATTTCTGGCGCGGATACGTATGGTAGCAGCGTCAGGAGGTGAGAGTGCTCATTATCCCCCGACACGAAAAATAATCTCACCTGGTACAGTTCGGAAGACTGTGGACGTAAAATGTCGGGTTTTAGTATCAGTAACGTAGCAAGTGGATCCTAAACCGCATCAGTATTTGCTTCGCATCAGTTCAGAGGTATCAGACGACGCCTTACCGGGCAATGTGAGAACAGAAGTCAGAGTCGTGGTCTCCTCGTTGAACCGCGTGGAGTACTCATATCGCGTAGTGGTAATCAGCTCTGTTTCTTCACGAGTGATTGTGTGGTTGTAGCCCAAGCCTTGCTGTGTGATGTAGATCGTGGTAGGCGCAGCCGGCTCTCTCAAAGTCTCGTAAGCGGTGATCACCGATGTGTGGGCTGGGCCGGCAGCGGTCACGGTTGAACCTGGAAGGAACGAAGTGTGGTCTTTGCCAGAGAGATAGACTGTGGATGCCGGCAAGATCGAAGTTTGTTCTTCGCCAGACAAATACACGGTGGAAGCGGATGCGCCAATGGTCACGGTTGAAGCGGGAAGGAACGAAGTCTCGACAGGAGCAGAGAGGTACACTGTGGCAGCAGATCCAACCACAGTCGAAACTGATGTCTGGTAAATTGTGAGCGGCGCACAAGTGGCGCTGGCCTCCCAACCGCTGTTGACTTCCGAAGTGTAGGCCTGAGGTGTCGCTGAAGTCAAGATATTGTCCCAGGGGCTACCGTGGTCCGAAGATTTGGACCCAGAGTCGGCATTCTGACGCCAAGCCCCATCGTTCGAACCCCCAGGTGACCCAGAAGGGCCTAACTGACCTCGAGCGAAGAGGTTTCGCGGAGAAGCAAAGGCGTTACCCGCGAACAAGCCCAGAACGAAGAGTTGCGGAGCCGTCATGGCTCGATTGAAGATCAATGCAGAGGGTTAGGAGTTATTGCACAGAGCTGAGTTAGTCTTGCGAGGAATGTCTTTCTGGGCAACGGAGCACAGATACTGAAGAAATCGCAATAGTCGAAGAGGTCCGACCTATTTGTACATGACCTCTCCTACGTTGTAGTAGGTACATCGTGCTGTGTTCTGCTGATCGATTGGCTTGACGATGCATTCGCAGGACGGGAAACGCAATTGGTCGTGGCTGCTGACCACGATGCTCGCTTTTCGTGAGGTTGAGCTTCTCCGCAACCATACAGAATACAGGCACGTTGTAGAAACAGTCAGAGGTACAGGAAGCTCTCGTGCGGATTGACGGCCTAAGTGCACGAACCTGTTGTACGAATACGGTAGCTCAAGCCGCGACGCGGTATTCGCGTCTTTGAGCTCCTCTCATCCTGCATGGGCACAATCGGCGGTCACCCGGTAGCTGAAGACCCATCGCGGTGGCGTTACGAACTCCTGGTAAACACTCTACTTCAGCAGACACATTGCGTCGTACGATCTTATCTATTATCGTGATGCATGCGGCAAGGAGAGAGCTTGCGCGATGATCTACCGGCAGTTGAGGTGTTTCGTGCTTGGGAATGTACCCAGGGTTGATGCGAAGATTTACAGCACATCTTGGTCTCAGAAGGACTTTATGAATAGTTGTGAGTCGTGATGAGCGTCAAGAGGCAAGCTATATCTCGCTCTTTGACGCCCATTGCCTCGTTCCTCGGCTAACGCAGAACTTCCACTTCAAGCACATTATACTTTCGTGTGCGACGTTACTTCTCACCGCATGGCGATTGTGAAACCCTGTATACATGCATGAAGGTCATTGGGAAATATGTGGAGCCATTGTAGGCTGAGGTGGCTTGTATGCAAAGGTAAGTAGTAAGCCGGGCGTCTTCCGCTGTCGACTTTTGAAATGGCAAGTACGCTGCAATTGATTAATGTACTGTGTACGTAAAATGAACTCACTGTGTGAGAGATTGCTTTGTGGATGCAGAAGAATGCCTACCCCGCAATAGACAAATATGGTAAGTCATACAACAGCTGTGAAGTGCATGGTCATCACGTTGTGCTGTATTCTCCCATCCTGGTGAACCATTGCCGGATGTTTTGACCAGTATTGCGATGTGCAGACGCAGGAGCTAAGCAGTTCTGTTGGAAATGAGCGCTTATGGATGGCACTCATGCTGCAATGCTATGATACATCGGAGTACCGCGTCATTTCATTACGCAGTCAACCAGGATGCGCATGAGGAGATGCCACTTCATGCATTTTTTGCTCACTGCAGCGGTAGGTCGCACATCGTAAAGCAGACATGTGACGGCAGGCTGCAGGTACGAGCCAAGCATGCTTGATGCATATGGACGCTCTTTTGAGGGGATGAAGCCAGATTTTAGGTTTTGAAGCTGAGGATATGTGCGCCGGGGATCAGCTTTCTGCAGAAGATTCCAGATGTTCTAGGTTGTCCAGCCAGGCATTATCCCATCCGAACAGGGCCGAATGCCTTTTGGAGGAGATGGGGTGTTGTTTGCATAGCGAGTCAGAGGTGCAGCATGCCTGGCTCATGCGGACTAATGCGTAATGAAGCCACGGTCACCGTATGGAAGTTCAAGAATTGTGAGTGGGAACCGCGGAGACGGCAGCGACTAGACTAGGGGCATATACGCGAAAGTAGGTGGCTTGGGGGGGATAGGGCGGATCGATGTGAAGCTGATTTAAGGCCCCTTAGCCAGATGCCAAGCATTTCCCCAAAGCTACGGCGGCAAACGCGCCTGCTGATGTGCCCCACGAGCCGTGCGATCAGCGAAGGCCACCTCGTCGTCGCGCAACCCCTCAACAACAGGAAATCGACCACGCCAGAAGTTCCCCTAGCCTCACGCCATAGCCGCAAGCAAGCCCCGTGCCATCCGGCTCTCATTCGTCGTCTGCGCCTTTTGCAGCGGATCCCGCGCTCGTGACGCCCGAAGACGCAGTTGCGCGGTGGCCTTTCTTTTCTTGGCTAGAGCCCAGGCTGTCGTCCGCTTCTTGTAGCACGCTGCAGGCGCCTACGGGAAGGGTGGAGAGCGCCTGTGCATTGATTGCTTGACAATATCACCTGCGGATTTTAAGAGGAACACGGTTCCTGCCGAAAACATGTCCATCAAGTGAGTTCCCGCCACCTCAACTAATGCACAACATCGCCGCCACCCACGCCATGTCTATCCCGAAGTGTCGGCGCATCCGCTCACATATTACTAGCTGGGTTATGCTGTCGCCTGCGACCAGCCCACCTTTCACGCCTCTGCCAAACGAGCAGACTCTCTTCACTTCGCCTCCCCGTATATCACTTTCTATCACGAACCCATCACATTACCCTGGAAAGCAACAACAGGCTTTCTCGGCGTCAAGCAGCAGGTGCGAAACCCAAGACTCGAATTAGTACCAAGAGATCGCTCCGCTGACATCGGAGGCAGTGGTCTTGTGTATCTCACGAATCGCCGAGTAATATACATCCCGGATAAGCCCACAGACAAGCTTCGAAGCTTTGCCGCACCTATATTGAACGTCCATGACTCTCACGTCACCGCACCCTTCTTTGGACCCAACGTGTGGCAGGCACTGCTACAGCCTGTCCACGGTGGCGGCATTCCTACCCCTTCAGGTGGTGTTGTAGAGCTGAAACTCACATTCAAAGATGGTGGTGCCTTCGACTTCCACACGCAATTTGAGCGCGTGAAGGAACGCTTGCAGCAAGCCGTAGAGGTGTCACGCATCGACGGCGATGGTGCAGGCGGCTCTGCAGGCGCGATGAGCGGTGTAGATGTGAGCAATATCAACTCGGAAGATCTACCTGTCTACCAAGAGCAGAGCGACGGCCCGCTTTTGCCTCCTACAGCTTCGGCCATGCCTCAACAGCCACTCCAGCAGCCAGAAACTACTCCACCCGGAAATTTGCCACGGCCTCGACCAACAGACAATGCTCTCAGTCCCCCTGATGAGCCGCCGCCAGACTATGAGGAAGCGCAGATGGCAACACTGCATGATGAAGCAGCTTGGAGGGAGGAAGCAGAACGGAGGTAGTCTGGGCTTTTCTATATTGTACGCTAATGATTGCACGGGGGTTTATGTTTGCAAGCGAGATACCACAACATTTAGACAACTATTCATTAGTCTGCACGTATGAATGTTTCAGCCGTTCAAGTCACAGAGCCGTTTCGAGCTTGACCCCTCGGCGCATGCGCTACTCGTACATACATGTCTTCGGGGCAGAGGACCGACATTTTGAGGCGGAAGGCCGACATGAGCGCCTGTTGGTATCGCTCTACGTGCGGCAGACAATTTGGTTCGAGTTCCCGAACCCTATACGTAGGGCAGAATGCGTGCGGCACGTCTCACGTGGCCGTGCCGGATCACTGCCACTAGTCTGACGCTGAGTCTGAAAGGCATACGAGATGAGACCACAAGCGGACGTCTGATGACACTTAATCATAAGCGATTGTCAGCATCTGTCTCGTCTGAAAGACACATTGTGTTCCTCAAGTCGCGAAACATCATCTCCCAGAGTCCTCTTGCATCTTCGACCTGGCCCACGCTGGACCCTTGCAAGCGACATCGCCCGTGCAGAAGGAACACTTGACTTCTGCCCAAGGCTGCCCGTGACCGCCTACATTTCCCGCGATCCAACACATCGCCGAGCCACGTGAGAGCCTTCACAAGGCATCTGGCAGGCAATCACGCCCCGAGGCAAACGTTTGTGCGCACCCGTCCCCGCGGTCACAGTCCACCGTCTGGACCACCGACCGGCGCACGCGAGCAGCACTTGCGCACGGCCCTGCCCTTGACTCCGACACACCACAGCTGTGCCCATTGACCAAGCGGCGGCCTCCTCCCCCTCGCACCCCACCAACACCACCAGAGCGCAACTACACAGGGCGACGCGCATGATACTAAAAAGCGTTTTCCTTGCGCGCCGCCAACGCACCCCTACTCACCCCACCCCCGCGGAGTCGCCGGGCATCACGTAGCCCACCATGTTCTGGCGCTTTGGCGGCTACGCCAGCATCTCCACACTCGACACGATCCTCGACAAGCCAGACGTCACCGTCGAGGAGCTACTGGACGAGAGCGACCTGATCCAGGAGCTGAAGCAGCAGAACAGCAAGCTCGTTGAGTTCCTGCGGGATGAGCCGGTGCTGAAGAAACTCCTGGATTATGTGGTCGCCGAAGAGGAGCCTGAAGTACCAAAAGAGAAGGAAGGTGACGATGCGTCCAAGACTGAAGAAGACGGAAAGACGGGCGGGATCCCGTTCTTCGGCAGAGGCAACGCGCGCTCGCGCTCGATATCGTTGAGCAAGAGGAGCCGAAGCGACGATGCGGAGACTGAGCACGAGAAGAAGGAGGCGCAGCGTAAGAAGTACGCCTACGTCGCGTGCGAAGTGCTGTCTTCGGAAGTCTGGTCGATCACTGAGGCAATTATGGAGAACCGTGAACACCTGCGTCAGTTCTGGCAGTACATTCACCGCGCCGCGCCTCTGGACCCCCTGCAGGCTGGATATTTCACAAAGGTCAACGAAGCATTATTGGACAAAAAGACAGAAGAGATGCTGGACTTTTTCAAGTCTTTGGATGGCATTGTACCGGCTATCTTGCAGCATGTCGATTGCCCGATGGTCATGGATCTTTTGCTCAAGATCATCTCACTAGAGAAGCATGAGGGTGGCGAGGGCATTGTTGACTGGCTGCAGTCGCAAGATCTGATCCCTCTCTTGCTGGAATTTCTATCACCAGACCACAGCTCTGCAACCCAGACTTCAGCCGGCGACTTCCTGAAGGCAATCATCACCATTTCTGCGAATGCGACTACACAGGACCAATCCGTCATCGGGCCCAATGAGCTGACGAGACAACTCGTTTCGGACAAATGCATCAAGACTCTCATCGATGACATGCTACGAGGAGGCAACCCGCTTACCGTGGGTGTTGGCATCATAATCGAAGTGATTCGCAAGAACAATTCAGACTACGATCTCGACAACCAAGTCGGGCCCGAGCCGAAGACCTCCGATCCTATCTATCTGGGCACATTGCTCCGTCAATTCGCAAACCACGTCCCGGACTTCATGAGACTGATCCGCTCAAAAGACTCGAAGAAGCCTGACCTCAAAGTTGCGTTCGGCGGCAAGGTCGAACCTCTTGGTTTTGATCGTTTCAAGACCTGCGAGCTCATGGCCGAGCTGCTTCACTGCAGTAACATGGGCTTGCTAAACGAGCGTGGTGCTGAAGAAGAAGTCCGCAAGCGCGACGCTGAGCGCGAACAGCTCAAGGCCGAGGGCAAGCTCATCACACCTCGAGCTCCATCGAGCCCCACCAACGGCAACAGCCATGAAGAATTTGGCAGTTCGGTGGATTCGCACGGCTTCCACCATGCCGAGAGGCCCGCGATGGACGAGCTCGACGAAGCGCCTGAGGAAATCAAGAAGCTCGAGGTGCAAAATGCGAGTGACGAGGACGGCTTTGAGAAAGTGGCTTCTCCTGACGATCTCCATGAGGATGTGCATTTTGATGACTTTAACGAACGTATTGCCGAAACCGGATTGCCCGCTCTGGAAAAGGTTGACAAGAGGCAGCCCGAGGCGTCTCCTTCAGATTCTCAGGACCCAGACATCCCTAGACCGCTTTCGCCCTCGAAATCAAAGTCTCCACCGAAGCCGCAATTACATTTTGACCCGCCTCCTACGCAGGCAGCAGAATCGCCCACGACGGCTGGTGTTACGGAGCGAATCGGCGGACTCGAAATGGACGAAGACACGGTGATGACTGAGTTCGGCGAAGACACTGCCGACAACTTCGACGATGATGGTCCTTCTGAGCTAGAGAAAGAGCTGGCAAAGGCGGAGAGGCCGGCGCCACTATTCGCTCGCAAGGAGACTCCGGCAGAAGACGATGTTGACCCGGTCCACGGTGCGAAGTCGCCTGTCGAAGCAGAGGACGTGGGACAGAGCGTCGCAACGCTCCAAGGCGACAGCTCGACCCTGCCCAACGGTGAGCGACCGCCGTTTGACACAGAAGCGGATGGCAGCCCTGTGGTCGGTGATTTACTCAAGATTCAATTCGTTGAGCACCACGTTGTGCCGACAATTCTAGTAAGCTTTTCATCTGCTAAAACCCCCGACCGTGTACTCACAATCGTTCGCAGGACTTTTTCTTCCGATTCTCATGGAACAACTTCCTGCATAACGTTGTATACGATGTCGTCCAGCAAGTATTCAACGGTACTCTCGATCGGGGTTATAATAGGACACTGGCCTTGGACCTTTTCCGCCCTATCCAGCTCAAAGACGGCGACAGTGCCGAAATTGCTGGATTCGCGTCCACCAAGGACATCACTGATCGTGTTCTCGACGGCCAGAAGGCGTCTGACGAGTCACAGCAGAAGCGCAACATGCGCCTTGGCTACATGGGTCACTTGACTCTGATTGCTGAGGAGGTCTGCAAATTTGGCAACCGCCTGCCTCCTGAGTCGTTGGATCCGATCGTCTTTGAACGCGTCGGGAGAGAGGAGTGGACTCAGTACGTGGAGGGTGTGCTGGCCGAGACGAGAGACAAGGACAATGCTGTTCTCGGCGGCGTCAGGCCTGAGGACGCCATGCAACGGCCGATGAGCATGGGTGGCCCAGGCGGTATGCAGAGCAGTTTCAGCACAAACACTGCAAACACTCTCGCAAGTGCCGGGATTGGTTCTGGCGTCGCGCCCCAAGACAGTCTGGCCATGTCAGAGGGCACCGTCGGCCAATCCTTCGAGGTCAACTCGGGCACCATGCTCAGCGGCTTCGGCGACGGTGACGATGACGATGATGAGGATATGGAAGACCACGACGCGCGGGATCAGGAGCGCAGGGGCTCTGCAGGCTCCGCCTTCTCGGAAGACGAACAGGTCGGTGAACTCTCTTTTGATGATGTTGACATGGACTATCGATGAGCCGACATGACCCCACCCTACCTGCATGCATATACCTCTTTGTTGCGCTCTTCTTCGATTTGTCTTTACTGCTTTCTCTTTTCCTTGGGAGGTTTTCGTCTCGTGTATGGCATCGTCAGAAGGACGCTCGTAGCATCAGCTAAGCGCAAAGCGAGCGAAGGAGTGAACGAGCTCGTGCATGAGGAAAAGGAAGCTCGTAATACGGAAAGCAAACATCGACAAGAGCGAGGAATGCTCTCATGAGAAATTCTGCAATAGACGTATCGTGGGCAAAAGAGAACACGGCCGGGGAATGATCTTTTTCTTTTCTTTGGCTCGATCTTCTGTTCAACACCTTCCCTTCTTCTTTCCTATGTTCCACGGCCGCCGCCAGCGCATTGCGCGGCTGCTCCTTCCGCTTACGCTGCGAGGCGCCGCCAAAACGCCAGCGTGCGGTCAGCACCTTCTTCATCCTCCCGATTTCACGCCACCTCACGGTCATGTCGTTGCACACATCACTCTTACGCCGAGAACACACATCATACTCCGGGACGGAACGCGAAAGAAGCTCTAACCGAGATTTCCACAAAGACAAACTCACTAACACTATCCCTTTCACAGGACTCCATCGACCCATCCTCAACCACCAACCCGGCCGACGCCTCAAACCCAGGCATCCCACCACCCCTCAACATCCCGCCCTCGCGCGCCCGCCGCCAACTCGCCGTCCGCCTCGCGCAGCGCAAACAAGCCGCCGAAGCCGCGGAGTCCACGGACCCGGACGCCGCCGACCTCTCCGCGGTCGAGACGGCGCAGAACCTGCCCGAAGAGCCGAGCGAGCTGGAGTCGCTCGCGCCCGCCAGCGAGCACGAGCTGCGCGAAGCCGGACTGCGAGTCGAGAGTGGCGTCGGGCGCTCTGGGGGGTTCTTTGGGAGCGACGACGACGACTCTTCGGACGAGGAGCTGGAGCTCGGCGGAGGGGTGGCGAGGGACGATCCGAGGTTTGCGCGTAGGCCGAGCACGACGGAGGCGAAGGAGAGGAGTCCCTTGGATGACGGGGATGATGTTGAGGAGGAGGCGGGGTTGGCGGGGAAAGGGAGGGAGAGCAGTGGGAGTGATGAGGAGGAGCAGTTGGTGGAGATTAAGCCGAGGCGAACGAGTGGGAGCTGATGAGGGATGAGGTTCATGAGGAGGGGGGAGACGCCTTGCATGTGCACATGTTGTGAATGGCCTGACGCGATATACACTGAGATGAACAGGCATGTCGGCCGAAAGGTTCGTTAGCGGTGTTGATAGATCTTTTGCGTTATACCATGTGAATTCCTGATGATTTGATGAGATGAAATCCGCAATCGTTCGACCCAAGTGCCGTGTTTAACGCAAGCTTGATTGAGGTCAATGATGCATCATCCCCAGCCTAGTGAGCCTCCACAACCGTCGCACCAACTCTCTCCTCTACCATCGGCTCAGGCTCGCCATCCTGATACTCGACCCAAGTACCCATCTTCCTCCTGACATACTCGCCATATACGACCGCGTCATCTCCCTCAACGCTCTTCACAACGCAAGCCTCGCCAGGCTCGAAGAAGAACGGCACGCTGAAGCGACCCATGCCCTCTCCGGCGTTCGCGCCACCGCTGTTCGTGCGGACGCGATGCTTAGTGGCGACGAACTTGCCGCCACTGACCTGCGCAAGCAGATCGCCGATGTTAACGACGATGGAGCCCGGGACGTGCGGGGCGGGGACCCAGTCGCCGGCGGAGTTGAGCACCTCCAGCCCGCCGGTGGGATCCTGGTGCAAGAGGGTCAGGATGCCGGAGTCGGTGTGAGGGGTGCAGCAGAGTTTGGCATCTTCGTTCGAGGAGTCGCTTGCGGCAGAAGGCTGCGGTGGGTAGTGAAGGAGGCGGAGGGTGGAGAGGGAGTCGGTGAGGTAGTGAGCGAAGTGGTCTGCTGGTTTGTTGAGCGACACAGCGAGCAGAGACAGCATTGTGGAGGAGAGGGATTGCAATTCGCTATAGAAGGTTTCAAGGCGCTCTTGGGTGGGTTGGAACGATGCAGCTGAAGGCCACACGTTGGGTTCGGCAAGGTTGAATTTGCGCGGGCGGCTGGATGGGTGCTGTGGCAGAGGCGCTTTGGGTCCGATCTCTAGGCCCTCTTTCAGGTTGTCTTGCTGGCCAGGTTGCGTGGGAAAGTAACCACGGTAGGTGTTCTTGTTCTGCCTGGAAAATGTCTGTTTGGCCAATTCCATCTTCTCGGACTGGGGCAGGGAGAAGAATTCGGATGCTAAGCCGAACACATCCTCGTGAGAGAAGGACAGAGGTGGGTTAATCAAGTACGCGAAGCCAGTGGTGGCAAAGACATTGTACAAGTCCTTGCTGAGCTTAAGGAGGTCGGAAGGAGAAGGAGACGGTGCAGAAAGAACACCGAGGTCGATGATTGGAAGCGAAGAAAATGAGGTAGTCATCTTGACAAGCAATCGGCTTGAAATTGAATGAGGCCAGGGAGTTAATCCACAGAACAATACAGGATCGCACTGCGCAGAAGACCCTACTTAACCTGCTCCATGACAGCCGTCTGGAGCGTCCCATCTTTCATCATCGCAGATGCGTTACGGCCGCCGGATTTCAGTCCTCGTTGCAGCCAAAGTCCATGTGCGACTCGTGGGTCACCGGCAGACGAGTAGCCAACGGGAGGGGACAAAAGACGTATGTGAGGTAATGAAGAGTGGAATGGACGGCACCCGCGTGGCTCCAGCTCATGCCCGAGTGTATTTCCGGAAAGTGCTCGCGTGCTCACCTGCTGCTTCTGATGATTCGTTCCCTTACCCGGGCCGGACGAGGCTTGGCTGGCCGCAGGTGGATCCGAAGCGAGAGTGCACGAGGGCTATAGCGCTGCTAAACCAGACATTAATAGACCATAGCCGCGGCGTGGACACTTTTGCTACATCTCAGTGGATCAACAGAAGACTCCTCATCTGTTGGTTCGCGAATGCTTGCAGTCTCGAGCTCAGCAGTTGTCTTCCAGACCTCATCTTGGAACAGTTTGATGGCGCCAATCGCCGCGGCACAATTCGGTATGATGCGTCATCCTGGGCCGCGGTCGGTTATGCTTTGTGTCAAGCCGAGGAATGCTGTATGGCGAAACGAACGAACTCATTGAGACTTCGGTAACACCAAATTCGCCTCGTGACTCTGTCCTCAGTCGTCTACAGAGCGTCTACAGACGTGGTGACCGAAAGCACAGCCAATAGTATAGGTGCCGACCAACCCCGGATGCCTTGCGTCGTGCCTGAGGCGCAAGTGCTTGGCGTCGCTGAGCCACTCCTCGCCATTCCTTCGCGCATCCTACTAAGGCAGTGTGACGAGGTGCAATGAAGCTATACGAGATGAGTACAAAATGACAAGGTAGGCGCAAACTGCAACTTTGAGAATTTCCAAATTCTATCTCCAGAGCCGGAGGAAACCACACGTTAGACCTCGCCGATCTACCAACTGCTGCCCACGCCCCTCGTCACCTCCAAGAGCTTGCTTCTTGACTAGCTTGGTGGTCTCAGCTCACATTCTGGGCTCAACATCATGTCTGCCGGCTCGGTTTGGGGCAAAATTGTCCTAGACAATCCAGCAAAATACCATTGCGGTCCCAATGACCCTGTCACAGGCCATATAGCACTGACATATAGACCGCGAGGATACCATCGCGACGTTGCCGACCTGCAAAGCTTGTTTGGACCTTTGATAATTTATGTCACGTTCTATGGGAGAGCAAAGACGAAGATCCACAAAAGCAATGGCAATACATCTTCGACATATCGCGGCAGAGCTCCGCTGTTTGAGCAGAGGATCAAAATCCACGAGGGACCTTACTCTTCCAAGCCCGGCGAATGCGTTGAGTTTCCTTTCAGCTTCAACTTCCCAGAAGCGACACAGCCCATGCCGAATCCAGGTGACTTTCGTCCAGATCGTCGGTTTCACGAGGAGCACGGAGGTCCTCTACCGCCTACATTTACTGGAGGCGGCATTGGCTTTACCAAGTCAACCAAAGCATTCATCGAGTACCGCTTGACAGCTGCGGCAACTATGCCTGGCATTGACGTGGACGTGCATGGCTTTGGACGGGATGACCACAGCCCGGAGGTACTTTACGAGCAGCCGCGTCTACCAATATCACAACTTCAAGCTCCTGAAACCCAACAATTCTGCAACTCCATTGTACTGCAGAACGAAAATCTTCTGCCAGAGAGCGAGCGACCTACCGGTTTTCGCCAAAAGACCAAGTTCCTCTTCTCTTCGGAGCAATACCCAACGTATGTCTTCGACATCATGGCGACCGCTCCCTCAGACATTTACATGGGCCAGCCGCTCACTTTCGAGCTCTCCGTGCATCCGAACTTCAACAGGTGCACCGCACCACTCCCGCCAGAAATTCGATTGCGCTGGCTTCGCGTCGAGCTGCGCGGAGAGACTGAGTTCCGCGCCGAATACGGCCTCCTCTCAGCGCCCGAAAGCAGC
Organism: Septoriella neoarundinis; assembly: GCA_022813125.1. NCBI lineage: Eukaryota > Fungi > Ascomycota > Dothideomycetes > Pleosporales > Phaeosphaeriaceae > Septoriella > Septoriella neoarundinis. The sequence goes on along the minus strand of JAKLND010000221.1, from coordinate 1,543 downwards.
ACGACCGAGCGCATCCCGCCCCTCGCCACTGTGATCATGGACCCAGAGATGCCATTTTGCAAAGCAAACGACCACACGAAAATCGTGCGCACGCGCGACGGCGTCGTCAATATCGGCAGCTCGTTCACCACTTACAACATCAGCCGGCAATACACACTTAGAATCGAGTATTGCATCTTTGCAGCAGGCAAAGAGAACACTTGCAAGAAAGTGTTGCCTGTGAGGGTTCTCTCGCCGCTAGACGATGGGACGACGATGCTGAGAACGCAGCCTGGAGCGCCTGCGCCCCAGGTTGCGGAATCGTCGTCCTCAGCTGCTGCCAGAATGTCGCGCGAGTCTGAAAATGGCGCTGCATCTCATGTGACTGCAGAGAGTCTACCGCATTACGAGCAACCACCGGGATACGACCAGGCTCTCGAGTCCCGGACTGAAAACGATCAACCGGTTGATAGCAAAGGTGGGAAAGCGAAGGTTTAGTTGACCTGCGCAAGCTGAATGGTCCGGAGCTGACGCCGACAAGCTTGATGATATCTGCATTCACATTTGATTGTCTTCCCAGCGTGGATACCCAGATCGAACACTACCGACGTCTTTAAACTCTCTCATAGATTCAGGGCAGCATATATCCACATAATTCGTCATCTCAGATCTGCCGCCAGGCCGTGCGTCACGCCCGTACCTGACGATCGCGAAAGCCTAGCCGCGACCGACGTCACCACTTGGCCGATGGGCGCAATGCGTCTTCGAGATGAATCTATACATCAACATATATTCTGGTATTAAAGCATTTCTAAGATATTCAATGCCATCAAGTGCATGGCCACATGCTCTCCCCTAATTTTCGACCTATCCTAAGATCCTCACATCTGACCAGCGCTCGTCGCCTCTTCAATCCAACCATGGCATCCCAACCCTCCTCCGACCAAAATCACAAGCAACAACCACCCCAACTCTGGTCCTCAATCGCCCGCGACCCCTCCTACACCGGCGGTGCCCGCACCTTCGCCAACAGCCAACCCCCAGCCCCCAAACCCCAGCACCCCAAACCCAACCACCGACCCCGCCGCGCCCGCAGCCCCTCCCACGCACCCCAAACCGCCCAAGCCCAAGAAGAACAAGTCTACGTCCTGACCCTGCAAACCGACGCCGCGCACCACGCGCGCATGACGGCCCTGCGCAACAAGCACTTCCCGCGGCGCCTCAACCGCCTCGAAGCGCACCTGACGCTCTTCCACGCGCTGCCGGCGAGCAAGCTCGCCAGCGCGGTCCTGCCGACGCTGCGGCGCGTGGCGGCCGGCACGGAGCCGTTCGACATCCATGCGAGCGAGCCGTTTCGGCTCAAGAAAGGCGTTTCGGTGGGGGTGGCGAGGGCGCGGGGCGGGGAGGCAGCGGGGGAGGTGAGGAGGAGGTTGCTGGAGAGCTGGCGGGGGGAGGGCTGGTTGAGCGAGCAGGATGCGCGGCCGGGCGGGAGGGTGCATTATACTGTTATGAATAAGGTTGAGGAGGAGGGGGAGGTGGAGAGGTGTTTGGGGGAGGTGAGGGG
>JAKLND010000220.1:0-27006 GCA_022813125.1 Septoriella neoarundinis | reverse complement strand
GTCGTGTACAAAGCGCAACGCAGCTCAACGCTATGCCAACTCATTCATCAATCAATCAACTAATCACCAACAATCTACACGCCCTCCCCCTGCACCCCCTTCTTCCCCCCCTCCCCTTTCCTTCCCCTCTTCCGCCAACTCCCCCCCGTCCAAACCACCGTCGGCACCACCGTAAAAACCGCCACACACCCGAGTATCAGCGTCGCCGTGCCCCACCCCTCCGCCTCAACCACCAGCCCCGCCAGCAACGGCCCAACCATACACCCCGCCGCCCACGCAATATTAAACAGACTGTACGCCTGCGCGTAGGCGCCGTGAGCGCCGTAGTAGCCGCTCGGGCGGCGGCGCTCCTTCTCCATGACCGCGTACGTCACCTCGGCCATGACGGGCGTGATGGCGAGGATGAGGAAGAAGCCGACGAGCGCCAGCAGCGCGCAGAGCAGGGCCTTCTGGCGCAGCGTGTCGGCCGCCACGAGCCGGAGGAGCACCAGGAAGGGGCAGGCGCCGAGGAAGCCCGCGGCCGCGTACCAGCGCGGGCCGTGGCGGTCGCTGAGCTGCCCGATGTAGGGGCCTAGGAAGGTCGGGATGACGATGGGCAGGAAGATGAGGCCGGCGCCGAGCGCGGTCCAGCCGAAGGTCGTTTTCACGAAGAGCGGGAGGATGCTGTCGAAGGAGGTGAGGAGGGAGGATTGGATGAGGACGGCCCAGAGGGCGGCGAGGAGGCGGCGGGAGGCGAGGAGGCGGAGGATGGGGGGGAGGTGGCGGTGCCATTTTGGTTGTTGGATGCTTGATTCGGGTTCTGCTGGTGGTGAGGGTGCTGGGGAGGGTGAGGGAGCGTCCTTTGGGATAGCTGCTTCGTCGTCGCTGGAGGTTCCGTCGGGTTTCTCATCCAGCTGCTTTGGTTCTCCGTCTCCAGCAGGGGTAGCATCGTCCATCTCCGCTCTCTTAGGCGCGTACTTCGCATCCCACCTGACCGCAATCTTCCTCTCCACCATCGCCAATCGCAACACAATGTCCAGCCCGATGAGTCCGAAAGCCATAGCCCAAACAGCATAATACCCCGCCCTCTCAAACACCACACCGCCCAGCAGCGGCGCAAGCAACACGCCCAGACTCATCGCCAACCCAACGTACCCCATCGCCTCCCCAATCTCGTCTCCACCAACCGTATCAACCAGCAGCGCCAACCCAACAACCCAAACAACAGCAGCCGAAACACCCTGCAGCACTCTCCCCGCAGCAATTACCCCCACCGACCTTCCCACACAAAGCAGCACCGTACTCCCCGCCAGCGCCAGCAACCCCAACAACAGCGGCGCCCGCCTCGACGTCGACCTATCCGCCAGCCAGCCGCAGATCGGCGCCGTGACGAGCAGCGCCGCGCCGTAGACGGCCAGCAAAATCGACACCCAGGTCTGGATCCGGGACTCGGGCACGCCGGCGCGCGAGTTGAGGGCGAAGGGGACGACGGGCACGATGATGCCGTAGACGAAGATGTCGGTGAAGATGGCCATGGCGACGGTGAGGGTGATGAAGGTACGGGAGGTGCGCGCGGCGAGCCAGAGGGGTGGCGTGGTGGGCGTGCCGGTGTACCAGGCGAACATTTTGGCGGACTGCGGTTCGTCTGGTTTTGGCGGTTTTGGTTGGTGTGTATTGATTGTATGTGATGGGTGTATCAATGTGTGATGTATGCAGATTCCGTTCGTCTTGCGGCGATTGCTCTTGATCCAAGTCGTGTATATCGTTCGATCCAACCAGGTGAAAGATCCCAGGTGGCGAGGCAGCCTTTTCCACGAGCAAGAGAGAAGAAAATCCGCAGTGACTCCCCAGCTAGGTATCGCGTGTTACACCTCACTCTCTTCCATAGCTGTGGCTTTTACTCCGCGCGAATGAATAGCTCAAGTACATATAAGCCGTCATGGCCGATTAATCATTGACGGCCGATGATCGCCTGGCGGCCAAAAATCTCCACGTTCGGGCTAGTGTCGGCGCCCGAGGACACCGAGCGGTCGCCAGACCGCGTAGGGCGGAAAATCACTGTCATGATTGGGCAGATAATACGTATCGAGGGGCTGATTCCTCTGCTTCTGATTTTGCTGATTACAATGGGGCTTGTTATCTCGGTGTGCGCGGACGCGGATGTCTGTGAGTGAGGTTGTGTGAGGTGGCAAGCCCGCGATGACCTTGTGGCCTGATTGGGACTGCCGACACGGCGGGATCCCATTTCTGGGTGGGAGATCTATGCACAACGATCGCATCTGAATTTGAGTACTTACGATGACTGGTTTCATGGTTGCATATTGCATTGAGAGATACCCGAGAGCAATGCACATAACAAACCAATGGCGTAGATTAATCCGTTGCTTGGTACTACGCGTGCTCACACATCCAGGCACGCTTCAGAATTCGCATTGAATATCATTAGTCGTTTGATTTCTCGTAGCTAGACAGTTCGGCATTTGCATTCACTGTGCCGTAGCATCGGCAGCGTCAGGTTCACCCTGATTGCCGGAAGGCTCGTCCTTCTCGATCTCATCCACAGAGCGCCCGTCAGCGTCACCAACAACGATATCTCCCTGCGAATCCTTTGCCGCTTCCTCCTTGGACTCATTCGTCGTCTCCTTCAACTTCGCGATATCTTTCTCGAAATCCGCAGGGTCTTGCCCAGGCTTGCCCGCGTCGTCCTGCTTCGCGTCGTCGAGCATAGCATCTGCATCGGGCGCCTCTGCCTCTGAAGTAGGCAGTGGCGGCGAATGATGTCTGCCAACAGCAGCTTCCATGTCGATGCGCTGATCTCCCAGCGGATGCTGCTGTGGGCCCATGTCTTCCATTCCAATGACGTCCGGCCCGCGAGCATGAGGGTGCTCCTCAGGCCGCTCCTCCATCTCCTCCGGGCTGCCCTCTATCACCACGTCTCCACTAGGCGTTTCCCGCCCGACTGCGGCTGCGCTTGTAGAAAGTAACGTACGTCTGGGCGCCGCCTGTGCGACCGGCACGACGCCAGCTTCCTGTTCCTGTCTCAGCAATTCCCCTTGTGTGACCCCGCCTTGCTCACGCAATTGTTGTTCTGTGGATCCAGTCGATGAGCCCGTGCTTGCATCCGACTGCTCACTAAGAGTCGGTGAAGCGGGAGTGCTGGTGCTGGGGGAGGTGTGCGAGGCGCTGCTGGCCGAGGGTACGCCGTTGACGGTGACACTAACAGTCTCAATGCTCCCTGCGCCATTCGGGCCTTGGATGGTTTCTGTGCCTTCAGAGTGAAGCTCGCCGTCTCCCTGGCCAGAGTTGAGGCCATTGCTGTTCCGCAACCACGGAATTGGTGTGAGAAGCGCTCCGCCCAGACTCTCGTCACTTCCTAGACCTTCCCTCTCTTGTGCTCCGTTTGAGTCGCCGTTTGTGAGGAAGCCACCATTCGCAGCATTGATGCCGCTGGGGAGCGGAAAGTCTGATACAGGCGAGCTGACAGCGATCACGCGATCCAGTGCGCGCAGGTAAGCGGGCAGAAAGCGGTAATGTTTGCGAGGATATAGTACCAGCTCGGCTAAGCGCTGGACCGTGTAAGGAGGGCTTTGCGCGAACGAACCCTGAAGCACGCGCGTAGAGGCTTGGTATGAGCTCAACAGATCCGGCGGCAAAGTGCCGGACGGAGGCTCTATACTGTCCGTCTGCTGCTGACTCGGCTGAGGCGACCGCTGCTCGTCGAATTTGGGGACTGGAGGTTTGACTGTCGCACCACCGGACGGCGCATCGTTCTCTTTCGTGCTGCTCTGGCTAGCGGTGGGAGCGGTATCGTCGTCAGCGTCGGGCAGGGTAATGTCTGGGTCGCGATTGTCGGATTCGCCGGCGGCTTGAGGCGGTGTTGAGGCTACAACCTCGGGATCGATGGTGGACGGTAGAGGGGCTGGGAGAGGTATGCTGGGAAGAGGGAACTCGGTATAGACAATCTGCACACGCAATCAGTGGAGTCGAAGCATACAAGAAGCAAGGAGGAACGCACATTGTGCAGCCTTTCGAGCACGTTCTCAAGCACGCGAGGCCACTCGGCGCTGTCGCACGTCAGTCATAAGGCAATCTCGAGAGAGTGAGTGACACGTACATGTCGATTGAGCCATCGCGAGCAGCCTCTTCGAGTATCTGGTCGGTAGAGAGCATGGTTGGGATGGTGTGCGTTTTGGCGCAAGCGAATAGAGTGTTCACATGCATGCCACCACCAGCTGGGAAAGTTCGCGATCATGACGGGGCGCGCGCTTCGGCGTTTCGGGCCCAAGCGTTGGTGGAGACCTCACTTCGGCATTTCCATGTAACGACTTCTTCACTTCTTGACTGTAATTCACAATTATAAATGTTTGCATAAGTGTTTGCGGCGACAGACTGTGGCGTAAAACGTCTATTATTGAAACTGCCAATAACCTTCACTGTAAGGGTTCATGATGGCTATCTTTGCTTCACCCACACAGTAAGTCCGCGATCGAGGCTACCATCGCTCATCCAAAAACTTGTGGTCCATGAGGTTCTACAGTAAAATCATAACAACAAGGATTAACTACTCTCCGAAAGAAAAAGGAGGTACGTGGTAGTACCTTCTCCCGTCGGTTATCGAGGCCAAATTTTCACCCGGAGATTCTAGTACATCCATCATGCAGAACGCATTGTGATCTTCCAAAGCCTACAAAGTGCAATCCTAGTCATCCTCGCCGCTCCAAACATCATTTTGCTCAACGACTAAACCAGTGGCTTCCTACGACTGTTCCTCACTTCTCCCCAGAAAGCAACCCTTGGCCTTATCCACAAGCCCATCGACAGCCTCGTTTCCTACCTGCGCTCCCAACCAGACCCTCGCCTTTTCCACCACCATCTCCCAGACGTCCTCGTATGTGTGCAACTCAGTCTCCAAGTATGCGACCGCCAGTGCGGTCGCCATGATGGCCTCAGAGCCAAATGCGGCAACAATCGTCGGTTTCTTATCCGCAGACGCCAAGTCCATTGCGTCAAGTAACTTGTCCGTCCATTTCCAGGCGCCAGAGAAGGTCTGCAGGTGGATGAGGAAGTGAGGGCCGCCCTTTGCGAGCGCAACCTGCTCCGCGACGGCGGGGTTGTCTTCCGAGTCCTCTTCGTCGTCGCTTCTGGCTTGACCGCCAGACCGTCCCACGGCGGCGAGTACGTTGCCAGGCCACTTAGATTTCTTCTTCTTTGCTGAGAGAGGGGCAGTGACCCTCCGGCATTGCTGCACATCAAAGATTTTGTCGGGATCAGGCATCATGCATGCCGCCTCAAGCTCGCATGTGAGGTCTGGGGCCGGGTCCTGGCACATTATGCTAGAAGGAGCGGGGGGAGGTGCCATTTTTGCTGCAGAGACCGATGCTGAGCGATCTGCATTCGGGACAACGCATCCCAAGTGCGCGCTTGCAAGAGATGCCGGAGCCGCCATACCGAAGCTGGGAGGAGGGAGAACTGTGCTTGGATAAGGCGGGGCTTCGTCTGCCCTCGGCTCATCCACGTCGACTATTTCGACGGTCGCACCGGGACTGTCTTGCACTGCGACGAAAGAGGTCCACTTGCCGGCCACCTGGAAGCGTTCGCCCATACGAACAGCTTCGCGCTCGACGAGTTCATCGAAGCGGGATTTGTCCCTAGCTGGAACACCCTCGGCAGTCTTCGCTGTCTGTAGCCACCCGCGGCCCTCTTCGAGATCTTGAATTGCTTTTCTCGCGGCGAGCTGGTGGACTGTGGTGCTGGTGGCCTCAATCTGACTGACTGGGATGGTAAGCTCGAGCGGGCCTTGTGCTGAGGTAGCGCGCAGACTAACGGAAGAAATGCGTCTCTGCGGGGCATCAGGTCCGAAGATCAGGTAGATTGTGGTTCGGTTGAATGGGAATAGGGGTGCTATCCTGGAGGGTGCTTGTATGATCCTTGGAGGCTGGATGCGGGGCAGGTGAGCATATTGGTCTGCATCGATTTTTTTGATGGGCTCGTCCGAATCTACTGAGGTGTCAAAGAATGAGATGGGCTTTCCGGCGGCAGATTGAAGAGACGTGTCTGTCGTTTTAGCCTGGTCATCCTGTGCTTGTACTGATTCGCTCGCGAATTTATAGCACTTTTCGTCCACTTTAAGGCAGTACTCGACACGTTCGACCAGCTCGAAGTCGTCCTGATCGTCGGCATCATCCGCGTAAGTGACCTCCAAAGTGTAGTCCTTTGTATGTGGGTAGAGGGCACCCTTGAGCATGCGGACGACTTTCTGATCGGTCTGTTCGTCCTCGGTGACGAACTGAGCAAACCCATTGCCCGCTCTCGCAACACCCTCGACAAGAGTGTGTGAGACGTCGCTGCCGATGCCGAGGGCGAAGACCCTGGCATCGACGTTCTCATCCGCCAACTGCATATTGATGAAGTCGAAGAGTTCGCCTTCGTTCCAGATCTCGCCGTCTGTGAGCAACATTATCTCGAGATCTAGGTCGCCCAATCTCCGATTGAAAGCCTCCTTGACTGGGTTGAGAAGCTCCGTGCCACCGTATTCGGCGCGAAAACTATTGACGAATTTGATTGCGGCATTCAAGTTGGTCTCGTTGTAGGGCTGAGATTTGGACCAAAGGAAATCGTGGGTGGAACCGAAGGCGCAGATGTTGAAACGGACTGCGACAGGTAACGACTTGATGAAAATCTTCAGAGCAGAAACGAGGGCCTTGTTCTTCGACCCTTCCATGGACCCAGATTGGTCGGCAAGGAATATGATCTCTGGATTGCATATTCCGAGTTTGAACTTTGGAACCAACGTCGCCATCAGCGCGCGGCTCGGTAGACTGGGATGCTTTTCGACCATGACACGAGGTTCAGATATGTTGTCAATCAGTAGCTGGAGGACGAAGTCGCCGGCGAGCTCGGCGGTGCCATGCGTCAGTGTCGCAGAGACCTTCGTTGAGTCGAAAAGATCATTTTGACCCAGGCTAGATGTTGACCCCATAGACACTGCTATGGGGTGAGAAGGTGACTGAACTTTCCTGATAGAACTCTTCGTCATATCCACATCGACAGTGATGCACATGCGCCCCTCATCTGAGGCTGTGGATGTCAGGAGCGTGCCTGGATAGTCGCCGTAACGCGGAGCAATACTCGTAGGGAGTACGTAGCGTAGTCCGTCAATAGCAGCATCGTGCTTAAGCTCTCCGCAGTAGCTGATTGAGACGTTAACGTCTGCCTTTGCTGGGATGTTGCCCAATGTCACGCCGAAGATGCCCGCCGGCAAAGATTCCAAGAGACCAGCCGTCTCTCCTCGGTCCACTGCATCCTGATAAGTCTTTCTGGCGGTCTCCTTTTGCCGCACAACGCCCTTCAATTTCTTGTCGGCGTACGTAATTGTGTATCCGCTTACGGCCACTCCGTCGTAGAGAGGAAGTGTGTAACGAGCTTGAGTAATCGCGAGCTCGCTCGGATTGCTGAATGTTTGATTCAGGACAGTTGAATAACAGGTAGGACCGATCGTTGTATGAGACTCGATTTTGACTTGAGCCAGGTAGTGACGCAGATGCTGAGGCTGGCCCCATTCGTCGACCGCGGGCGTGACGAAGTAGAGGCCGCAGATTTCTTCGTAGTACATCGTGACTGATGGATCGATTGGGAATCTGAGCTGATTGAATCCGTATTACTTGATTGAGGGTCGGTGGTGGTTGGGAGGGAAGGAGTCTTAAAAGTAGCTGCATGTGAAGTGAAGGTGTTTGAATGTGAGAAACAGCGGGGTTGTCGATACTTATGCTGGCGACTGTTGCTGTTGCCTGGTTGCCTAGCTCAATAATGTTACTTCACATCCACCTCACGTGACACTTCTGGTGCGGTGACCCAAGAGGGGAAGCTTGCGGGCGTATATGCTTCAGGCAGCGCAGCGCCACCACTTCTAGGAACCTGCCTAACGCCACACGTAGTGCAATTATCGAGTGCCAGTCGATGCGCAATTTCCTTGAAGTAGCATATGAAATCCAACAGCATTTGCTTGCAAGTGAATTGATGCTTCCATCGCTCCTCGACAAATCTGAGGTTCTTTAACAAAGTTACTACCTCTCGTCATCTCTACTTCTCGCAAGAAAGAAGGACTCCTCTGGTACTACCTTATTCCATCGGCTATTTAGACCGAGATTGGACCCGGAGAGTTCGATATATTCGGTATATCAGAGTGCGTCGTGGTAGGTATTCACAGCTCCCAAAACCTGAAGACTTCCACCATAGGCGACAATTGGATGCCGCAGCACACTCCATGCAAGTCCACCGAGCCACCATCCCTTCCCATATTCGCGCAATCGACTTTCCTCACTACACAGCGCGAAATCAAAGAAAGTAAGGACCCGGATCATGGTCGGGAGCCTGGCAGATCGAGAATGACTATTTGGGGCTGTCTTTTTTTCGCGCATCAGCCTGCTCTGCTTCATCGATGCCGGCTGCAGTCAGCAGACTGAGGGCGAATCTCAGCATTGCTTGAAACGCCGGTGACCTTGCCTATGTATCGTTGTAGATTCGGGGGGTCTTTCCAGAGCCGACAAAGAACGAGAAATCAGATCCAAAGTAAGAAAGAAGGTTCGTATCTGCATTTCCGCCTTCACCCCCTCACCACCACCTGCAGGCGAGGTGGAGGAAGAAGGGATGATAAATCTGGTCGGCTATCTTCTACCATGTATATGGGTGCTGTTTCTCTCTCCCTTGAGCCATATCGACCGCCATTGAAAAAGATCCCCAAACCCCGAGGTTCAAATCCACCCAGAAGAAGAGAAGTAGAAAAATGCCCGTCCCTTCCATCCATAGCAATCCCGCTCTCGAACGTCAAGTAGGAAAAGGAAAAAAACGCAGTTCATGTACACATTACCAACACCCACTCAATCTGAAAGTCTTCTACGCCACCTCCTCAGCTCTTCTGGTTGCAAAACGCGCTGACCAGCAGCTCCGCGGCCGTCGGGCGCTTCTCGTGCTCGATCTCGAACGTGCGCTCGAGGAACTCCGTGGCCTCGGCGCTGCAGCCGTCCGGCAGGTCCGGGCGGGCGTTACTCGTGTTGCCGGCGCCGCTGCCGCCGATCTTGAAGATGGCCTGCAGCTGCGTGCAGTTCGGGTGCGGGTGGCTGCCGGTCATCATCTCGACGATCAGGCAGCCGAGGGACCAGATGTCGGCCTTCTTGGTGTAGGCGGTCTGGCGGACGACCTCGGGCGCCATCCAGAAGACGGAGCCCTGTAGGGAGACGCGGGGCCCGCCGCGCTTGAGGTGGGGTGTGGCGGAGTCCTTGAGGAGGGTGCTGGCTTCCACGCGTTTGGAGATGCCGAAGTCGGAGATCTTGACGGTGCCCTTGTTGTCGACGAGGATGTTGGCGCCCTTTATGTCACGGTGGATGATGTCCTTGGAGTGCAGGTAGTTGAGGCCTTGCAGGATCTGGCGGACGAAATTGGCGCAAAGAGGTTCGGGAAGCGAGCCGTAGTTAACGAGCATCGTTGCAACGGAACCGCCGGCGACATACTCGAGGAAAATGTTGAGGTGCTCTTCGTCGCTGTTGGAGCCAAGGTATTGCACGATATTGGGGTGGCGCAGCTCGCGGAGGAGGGAGATTTCGTGCTTGAGGGCTTCGATCATGTTGTTTTTCTTGGCAGAAATGGTGGTGCCTGAATCTGACGGCATTTCGACCTGCTTGACCGCCATGAGCTCGGCAGTGACAGCGTGCAGAGCAAGGAAGACGGTTCCAAAAGAGCCTTGTCCAATCATGGCACCCTTCATGTACTTGAGATCATCCCAGCTGTCTTTCTCCAAGTGTTGCATAAGCTCCTCGTCTGGTTCTTCGCCATCTTCGGCGATGTATTGTGAGAGACGGGAATTCAGACTGCCGCTTCCTGCTTCGGTGACAGCAGGTGAGCTGGCAGTATCATCAAAGTATGATTGCATGGTCGTTTGTCCTTCGGGGTCCGTGATGGAGAGGTTGTTCGTCCTTGTGCCGTCTGAGCTACTGTCCTCACCAAAGGAGACATAGCTTCTCCTGTTCGGCTCAAGAGGTGACTCCTCGTCCAACGGCTCAAGCATGCTACTGGCAACCGAATCTCGGAAAGTCGTGCTCGGCAGTCCCAGTCTCACAACGCTGAGCGGCCTTGGGCCAGGTTTGGGCTTCTCGCTCGTGCCACTAATGTGGCCTTGTGAGAGCCACTGATCGGCAATAGAAGGGAGTGGAGGTGCATCTTTGGCGACGCTTGCGACGCTGAAGCTGCTGGCCATGCTGAGTCTGCTCATAGCCTTGCTCATGCGATTCGATCGGCGGATCGACATGCGCACTGTGCGGTCCATCTCTTCTTTCTTGACCTCCGGAAAGTAAGACTGCAGATCCTGAGTGATCAATTCCGTGGGAGGGCGAGCACCGTAGAAGTCTTTCAATTTTCGTGCACGCATAGACGCCGAAGTACTCGTGCTGACCTTGCGAGATAATGTGCTGTCTTCCTTCTGTGAATCGAAATAGTTGTTCCGTTCTGCCTGACTGGCCGGCGACATCGGATAGCTGACGGCTGCCAGGGGCTCGCCGGTGAGCTTCTCTATCTTGAGCTGGCTCCTTGACTTCTGCGGCTGTTGAATCTCGATGGCCGGAGGTGAAGGGAGCTGTTGCTCTGCTATCCTAGCAGCAGCCCGCAGCTGTTCGCCTTCAGGCTCTCCAGCGTGGATCTTCCGTAGGATCAAACGTCCTCTCTCGCTCCTCGTGCGCTCGTTGCAGAGCTTCACCAGCTCTGCCTCGCCGATCTTGCGACAGAAGGTCGGGTTTGGATCAGTTCCGTCAAGGACGTAGAAGCAGTACGATCTGCAGTGGCCCTCGTTCAAGGCTCCCTTTTTTAATGTGATCCTGACAATGTCCTCTGCAGTTTGAAACCCTTCAATGTTGACGACTGAGGACCTGCCAGTCTCAAAGATGACTCTAATCAAGGGTTTGTGGGATGGCAGTGAGCCAGAGATCATCGTCGTGTTCAAATTGTCGAGAGAAGGTGCCTTTTGCACATGGCCCTGGAACCTCGCTGTCTGGGGAGTCTCGAGTGGAGTGCTGCGACTGCTACCGAATCTGTTCGCGTTTGCTGATGGTTGGGTGAAGTAGCCGCCATTCTGGTCTTTGCGTGCTGTTTCCATGGGAGCAGGGACATTTGATCGTTGCATCCGGGGTCGAGCGTTTTCCTGGTCTATGAGGGGCGAAGTCGGGCGCGACATGGCCTTTGGGGCAAGGTGTGGCCCAAAATTTGAGGCGTCCTGGGTGGTGATCTGACGGGACATGCGCTTCTCGGCCAGTGACATTGCTGGTTGCCGGGCGGAATGCAATGGACGTGGAGAAGCGGAGGAGGGTGGGGTGAGCTGGGTGTTTCCATCGAGGGTTGCTAGCGAATGCTGTAACTGATCAGTATGGGTGATCCGTCTCACGTCGGCTGTGGTCAGTCTTACCCTGTTCTTGCTTTTTATGCTCGCCTTCTTGTAAACATTATTCCTAAACACTTTGGCTTGCGCACCAATTCGTACGCGGTCTCCAATCTTCCTGATGCCCATTTCCTTCAGCATCTGCTGATCCATGTCCATCAAGTTCTCGCCGTTGATGTTGTTCTTCCTGAACATATCCACATACTGCCCGCAGTTGATGCTCCTGAGCCACTCCCCAACGCGAGCCTCGTCCCAATCCTGCACCGACTCTGCGGCGCTGTCACGATATGATTCGGAGAACTCAGACTCTGTGGGTGACGTAAAGGGAGGGTGGCTGGTGCCGTTGACAGCGTTGGAGGCCGAGGGCGGCACGCGGTAGTGGGTAGTGGAGGGCGCCATGGCTGTGGAGGCCAGTGTTGTGGGATATGGCTGTCGTGAAGCGAGCGAAGTCATGGCTGGCGTTTGCTTTCGTCAAGAGCGGAACGCCACGGGCGCTGCTCTGTGGGTGGAGGTGGTGTCGTCTCTTTCTTGCCTGCGGAGCCAGCCGGACGGGAGGTGATCGAGTGTTCTGGACAAAGAACGTGGGCAGCGGTGTGAGACACGTCTGGGTCAAGAGTCCATAGCCTTGTCCTGGGGGCCGTCGGGTCTCGCTTTGCCGTGCACTGCGAGTCGTGTTGCTGCTCTGAGTTGGGTGAGACGGGACGCAGTGCTGTCCAGTAGTCGGCGGATGGGACGACGGCGCAGCAACAACGCCGGACACACGGTGCGGCGAGCAATGCCACGCTGGGAGGGCGGAGGAGGCGACTGAAGGCGGCGCGGGCGGCGGGCGGGTGAGAATATGCTGGCGCGACGGCCGCCGGGGCGTTGACACAGCGGTGCTGGAGGATGTCTGACGACGAACACAGACGGGGATTAGTGGTCAGTTGAAACGCTGGCAAAGGGGACGTGCCACGCCGGCAGGGCCGCGCTAGGAGGGACCACGGCCGCGGACGCACGAGGATGGAGACTGCACTGTAGGGCCGACGGCGGTGTCGGCGGACGGCGGCGGAGGCAATGGTGATAGCGGTGGCAACAATAGGGTATTATTGTCGAATTAGCCCCCATGCGCGCCCTCTCCCCTACGGTGCGAGTCTCGTGATATGCTCGCTGCTGCTGCTGGGCGTCAGTGTGAAACGGGCCAGCAGCCAGTGATCTGCAGCCGTCCTTCACACAGAGCTCGCTTCCTGGCCCTAGCCCCGTTTCACCACGACCGCCCACTCTTTTGCCTTTCGCCTCACACCGCGGTGGAGATGGAGAGTGCCGTGAGCCGCCTGCCAATCACAGCATCCACGATCTCGCTCTCCCTCCTGCTTGGCCGCGAAAGAGTCAAGAGAGGCTCACAGGGTCCTCGTTTTCCTCGGATTCTGATTCATGCTGGCTTAAGGAATGCACGACATATGGGGTGGGCAAGTCGAAGGGTGCGAACACCGACCTGGCGCCGCATGCACGTCTCAGGCTGACGACAGGCTGCTGGCATAACGCGCATACTGATACTCTCCCTGCATGCGACCTGGCGACGCTATACGCCCTGGTCAGGGACCGGTCTACAAATAGAGCGACTACGCCTCTCACTCAGTCTGGGGTACCGGGGTATGGACTCGATTGAATTGGTACATCGCCCCGGAGCGCTTTGACCGGTGGATGACGCCTCTCGCCTGGTTTTGATTGCGATCTCAGACTTGAAGGCGACCGGCCATGACTAGGGCTCTTTCGCGGGCGCCAGAGAAGGTGCTTCAACTGCGGAGAGGGTGTCGCTGGCAGACCTGATGTCTCCTCCCGGCACCTGGGTTCCGATGAACACATCATCACGAGGCGCATTCGCCATGGCTGCGTACGTGAGGTGAACCGTGAGGGCTTGCACGGTCTTAACCTGAGCAAGGGCTCTCCGGGCACTTGAGAATTATTTGATCATCTGCATTACCCCGGTCGTTGGAACTTGTCACCTGGTCCTTGTTCAATCGCACCGATGGATACATACATTTGTTATGTAGTGCTCCTTGCCGGCGATAGGTTGACACCTTCACACACGTGTTTGTCAACAAGCGCGCCACTCTCGATCTTCACCGCCGCCGCTATCCTTGAAAGTTTCCTACAGAGTGTGTAGCATGTGACGTGAGGAAATTGGATTTGCTTAATGTTATTCAAGCGGTATGATCCTCATATGACCTCTTTGAAGTGTTATACTGTATAACACACGGGCGGGAGGCTTTCGTGGAGCCAGGTGCATTAGGTGATGCGCTAGGACTCATTGTGCATTGATTCAGTGAAGTACCCAAAGTGCATGTCGTCAAATTTGAGACACGGGGCTCTAGCTTGCGATTGTAATCTTTGGCATCGCGAAAACCGCGATATCTGCGGCATGATTAAGTTCGTGGTGTGTGAACATCGCACCCGACTCGCGTTGAGATGTTCACTGTTCGATGGAGACATCGGTATTGGTCTGTGAGGGGTGGCATGCGTTGTACACACGGTGCATATGTAAGCATATTCGGCAGTATGCTGTGTGTAAATGCCGCGTTTGCGCATAATCCGAGGGATTTGAACTTCTTGCTGCAACGGTGCCTCACAAGTGTACCTGCGGATTTCCGGTGTAGCATGAGTCGCCTGTCTTCCGGACGAGGTACATGCCCAACATTAGTTTGGCAGCAAGTCTAGCCTGGTCGAGCTCTTGGGCCTCTTCTTTGGTACTTTTCCACAGCCTCGCAGGGTTGAGGCCCACTTCATCAATACCGCAGGCGGAAGTGGCGCGCCGAAGCATGCGCCTTGAAGATTCCCGTGATTCTGGCGGCTGCAAAAACGGGAGCCGTGTCTCGATTGGCGTGCCGATCGGCCATCGAATGGGGCCTCGCGTGGTATTTGGGGCGAGCGACAATCCCAGTCGAATGACGTCGCCCGCCCGCCGGCGCAGCCCTCGAGCTCCCAGCCAGCCGCGCCAGCGAGCGCGCGTGAAGATGATGGAGGCGACCAAGTCTCCCTCAGCCCACCGCGCCCTGCCTGTCCTGCCTCGCACATGCCGTACATCCAATACACCTCCTCTCACCGGTGCCACCCCACTGCGACTCTGCCCGAGCCCGCACACGCACGAGGCTCTCGCACCACGAAGTGCTTACTCCCTCGTCCCCAGGCCCCAGCAAACCCACCATTATAAGCTCTCCGCTTTCCTGCCAGCACCGCTCACACTATAACCTGCCGGCCGCTGATCTTCGTGTCTACACCGCGACCTCACTCGACGCTCGCGAGGCTTGCTTGCCTGCGCTGCATTAGTACTGACGCGCCGCTGAGACATTGAATCGTCCACCGCCAGAGATTGACCGCCGGCAAAACACCATCTGACTCGCCCGCCAGCGCAGTCGTGCACTCGATTTCGTGTGCCAAGTTTTCTCGGACAATCTGTCCTGACGGACACTGCGGTGGTATCCTTGCTTCTGAAGCAGGCCAGATGCACAATGGAAGACTCAAGCCCGCAATCGCCAACGCTCGCGCCTGACTTCGCCCCGGCGTCACAGCAGCAACCGAGAAGCCAGCCGTCCATGGGACCCTCCGTTGCACCAGCGTCCCAGTCGCAAGGATCCCAATCGTCAGACCAGAACCGTGCCACAGCATCGCGATCACGCACCGGAAGCATGACTAGACCTGTCGTCCATCAGCCGACACCCATTCGTGAAGCTGTTGACCGAGCTTTTGGCCAGTCGCAGCCGCCAAACACCCTGGATCCGGCATTCATTGCTCAAGTCACCGAGGCTGTCGTGAAGAATTTACAGAACACAAGCTTGAACCCTTTGACCCCAGCGGCCGCTCAACCTTCTCAGTATCCACCGCCGCCTTCGGTTCATTCTGTGCCACAATCACCGACACACTCGAGTACTGCTTCCCTGCCGCCCCGATATACGCCACCCTCGCCACAACAGCCAAGGGACCGACCAGCGACTGGAGGTCATTCGCCCGTCTCTCCTGGGCCTGTTCTATCGGACAATGAAAGCCTGTTTGGAAAGGGCAGTGTTCAAGATGGTAGTGGCAAGCTGAGCGACCGCGATGATGACACACCAAAGCCTGCCTTCGGTGACAGCGGAGTCGGAAGTAGGCTCAACGAGAGCATTCGCGAGGAGCAGGAGGCTGAAAACATGGGACGAGTAGAGGAAGGCCGTGCTCCGCAAACCACTCACAGCAGACGAGTAAGCCGCGACTCTGCTGGGTCTCCTGTCAGTGTTCCCAAAGATCGCTCACAGCCACGACGGACGTCAAGCCCTCCCCCGGAAGCCACGACTTTGGAAAGGATATGGCAACCTCTTTTCGAGAACGGCAATCCTACTGTCCGGCTGAGCCAATTTCTGAGAGGAATCGCTCTTCATATCATCGAAGACTACGAGCCCAAGAACAGCCTTGTGATCACGCCTTCAAAGATGCTTCGCTTCTTCGAACATACGAAAATCGATGATGAGCTCTATCCGTGGCACTTGGTCTTTGGGGGCAGCATGAACAGCGCGTCTATCAGCGTAATGTTGCGAAGGCTAAAATGCCAGCATCATCTTGTCCAGAATCAGTACCATGAAGTTCCAAACGTTCCTGGGCTTACACCGATCGGTTTCGAGACATTCATGACATGCCTAATCCAAGCGCATCCGGACCTAGAGTTTCAACGCCTTGCAAAGACGGTCATGAATATGCCAATCTCTAATGCAGATTATCGGAGCGAACGCTTTCCCAAAGAGCTATCCAGGCGGTTACTCCCGGCTCAGCCAAATGCCATTGCCGAACAATGCATCATTGCTAGTATGGCCCATGAGTCGAATCAACTGCAGCTGAGGAACAGCAGCGCAATGCCTCCGCCTCCGCCATCCGCTCCACCACCACAACCTTCTGCCTTCCCTGAGCGCGAACGGAAACCGTACTCACGGTCGACTTTCTCGAACGAAGTCAACGATGACGACCTGGAGGATTTTGTCCCCTCCGTTCCCATCGAGCGTGAGCGTAAGCCATACTTCGCAAAAGAGGGCACCGGGAAAATGTTCGACTCCGATGGTATTCGGGAGGATGCGAACGGCACCACCCAACCTCGATCGAACGATGCTGGCGGATTCGCTCCACCACGACCACCGTATGGCGACTACAGCCCTGTCGGACAAACCAGTGGTGGTACGTCTTCCGACCCTCGTGCCATTCCTCAGTCCAAGAGGCATCGTAGCTCTGTTGGTCCCGGCCCGTCGGCGCCTGGCCAAATACCAGGTGGTAGCTATTCTCAGCGCCGGAGATCGCCGCCACCGGCTGGATTCGCCAGGAGCGATCCAGCCAACGTTGGTGAGATACCTGCTGCTCAATACGGCTCAAACTTGCACAACTCAAGGCCTCCGACCCATTTCGACCGCGAGCAATTCGACGACTTTCCTCACCACTACCCGAACCGCCGTGCTACTGCGTCCGCTAACAACGGCAATCCGTTCGAAGACGACATTTACCGAGGCAAACCAATCCCTAATCGAAATAACCCAGGCCCCCCACAGCCCGGCGCAAATGGATACGACTCGGTGTACGGCTCAGCGAGCGCGGGCTCGTATCCTGGCCCCCGGGCGCGCAACTACGAGGACCGTCGCCGCAGCGGGTACGGCGGGCCACCACCAACGCTCAACACAGGCACCAGCTCTGGCGCCGGCGGCTCCGATGGCTGGGGTTCTTTCGCAGGTGGCCCTGGGCACCCGGGGATGTACCCGCCACAGGGCTATGGGAATGCTGGCATGCAGCACTAGGAACGCCACAGCAGTGACCTTTCCCCAACAGGTCTGCCGAAGCCTGCAGAGACAACACCCAGCGTACAGCCTAGCGACTCATCGTGACGGCCTCATCTGCAGCACAAATCAAGGAGCTACACGCCCCCGCCACCACCGCCGCCACCTGGTCCTCCTCCGCCGGCCGGGCATCAAAAGCCCAGACGTTCTGCGTCCCAGAAGGAAACGAGCACCACAACGAGTAAACCATGATTCCACGTCCGAGCCAAATCTGCCCATTATCACAGGAGCTGACCGTCCGATTTTCAATCTCCACGATGCCTTCCTCTGTCCTCTTCCTCTAGAACGCAGACGACAGACCGACTCTCTTCCACTCTTGGTTGTTTCCACACACGTACACGATACCCACTCTTTCTTTACAGCAACACAGCATCATAGCATTGTGCACAACCTGTCGTTAGCGATTTCGAGATACCCCTTTCTGTTCCCTTATTTTGAGACTTTGCAGCTTCTCTTCTACTTTCTGTCTGGATACATTGTATGGGACGGGAGCGCGGAGAGTTTGTATTAGAGTCATATGAGATACTTGACATCGTTGTGGCTGCCTTCCCAATTGGGGTTTACTTGTATGCGCATTCCCACTTGCTCGGCACATTCTGTGCTTGCGGATTTCAGCGACCGCAGTCTTTGTGACGGGTTTGACTCGAACGGCTGCCGTAACTTCCATGAACAGTCTGACCTCCCAGGACCGGTGCGATCATTGAATCTCCAGTGGGACACTGTTCAAACAAGGTGTTCACAGCCGTAGCCAAATACTTAGCTGAGCATCTACCAAGCCATCTGCGTGCCTCATATTACCCCAAGCTAACCCCAACCCTAACCCTAGCCATCGGCGAAATGTTCTCTTCGCTGCTCACCAGGATCCCTCTCGTTTCATGATATTGACACATTCGCTCGAGAAGTTTCGCGAAATGGGAAGAACAAATCACCACTCGCAAAGGCCAACCTC
The DNA here is from genome assembly GCA_022813125.1 of Septoriella neoarundinis. NCBI lineage: Eukaryota > Fungi > Ascomycota > Dothideomycetes > Pleosporales > Phaeosphaeriaceae > Septoriella > Septoriella neoarundinis. Next base: position 8,840 of record JAKLND010000220.1, on the reverse strand, counting down.
TGCCGCGTGTCGCATGTCCGTCAAGAATACGATGTTGCGCGACCAATCAGAACCTCATTGCGGACGCATTTTTCACAGGGCCGCACGACTCGAGGTGTGCCTGGTGATGCACTATCGATGATCTACCCCTCTCCATTACTACGCCTCGAGCTCTCTAGCGATATTGCGCATCGTATCCGGTCCCATCCTCCCATCCTTTCGGGGCATCCTTTGCGACGTTCGCACCACATCGGTAGAATCCAACGCCGCTCACCGAGCACGCCTTACCTTCCTGTGGCTGTCTGTCAAGCACGGATGGGATGACGACACGATCTAATCTCATCAGCGGCTGTGAAAAGAAAAAGGCTGACTGAGCCACGGCCTTCGCCGCTCCCGGGCGCGAGGCGGAACTCAAGCTCTGCGGTGCGTGGCGTTCCTGATGACAGCTGCTGGGCTGTTCAGCCGACGGCTGCGTACGGCCACCCGGCACTCGCGTGTCAGCCCGCACTGATGCACGATGAGTCCCGGCAGCGATGCCAGCGTGGAGCCGACAGCGTGAGGTGAGTGGCCTGGCCTGAGGTGCGTGGTACCTGAGGACGTTGTCCGCGGATGCACCTTTGGTCATACTACAGCGTATCGATCCAGTCTCTTTGCATGCGGAGGTTGCCGTGGCCACCACGTGCAATCGCTGGTATACTTTCACATCGATCGTTCTGACAAAGTCAAAAGGATCCTTACATAGAGTAGGGTTGCATTTCCTGTGAAAGCCGCCGGAGGAGAGTTTGAAGGAGGTAAGAATAGAGGCGGCTAGGCGCGGACACTATGCCAAATACATCTTAGCCCATCGCTTGCGCTTCTCCAAAGTAACCTCACTTCGGCCGCTGGTTCCGACGGTGGTCCCGCCCGCTGCGCATAAGGCTGGCTGTTCGTATGCAATCTGCTCGACAGTACCGCCGATTGGTCGAGCCACGCTGACAGGCCGCCAGTGCACGCCTCTTAGAGAAGCCAAGTCGTGTGCCACAGTCGTGAGGCCATGCGACACCGCCCTATGCTACGTTCGCATGGCGCTTGGTGGTCTGACCGCGCTATCGGCTCGTGTTCGCCCTCCACTTCAGCCTACTGTGAGATCTTAGAGTGTTCCTGAAGCGATGTCGTCTTGACCGCGACTCACACGCCATGATTAGCAACACCCTCGTGATGCTTTGGCACCCTCCCGGAATGTTGTGGAGGCGCATCGATGGACGCTGCCGGCCCTTCTTGTATATCAGGCACGCTCGTCCTACGCTGTGAGTGTGCTCCATCTCATTTTCATTCACACCCATCAAGCACATCAGTATTTCCTACTCCGCGCATCGCCTTTAGGCATCTGGATCACACTCGCTTAGGATATCCAGTCTACATTCGCTACATCTTGGACTCTCGAGACTTTCCTATCTCCTTTTCCTAGATTGTCATCATCTCCTATCGTCGATTCTCTAATTCACATCAATCGATCAACATGATCCGCGCTCTCGCATTCATCGCAGCCGTCGGCGGCGCTTCCGCTCTTCCTGGCGGATACGGCGAGCCGGCTGGCTACCAACACCCACCTTACGCCTACGGCACTGGCTGGAGCTCTTCGACCTTGACCTCTACGACCCCGGTACCCTACCCGACAGCCTCATCGTCGACCAGCCTCTCTACCTCGGCCAGCAGCTCGTCTGCCCTGTCATCCAGCCACTGGTCCTCCAGTGTGCCTATCATCCACCCCACCGGGAGCTACACCCACTCGACTTGGTCTTCATCGTCTTCCTCCCTGAGCAGCTCGAAATCCACCCCGGTGAAGCCTCCTCACTACCCTACTGGTGGCAAGCCTCCACACTCATACCCGACGGGCGAAAAGCCGCCGCACACTTACCCTACTGGTGGCAAGCCGCCGCACCCACCGCACCCCACTGGCGGCGTGACTCCCCACCCTACGGGTATCAAGCCTCACCCTACTGGTCACCCTCAGCCTCCTAAGAACCAGACCACTACCGAGACCGCCACCACCTACACCACGGTGACCACTTGCCCGGTCACTTACACTGAAGGCACTCAGACGAAGACCACCCTGACCACCAGCGTGGTGACAATCACTTCTTGCAAGGGCGGCTGCCACCATGCGAAGCCGACGACGACCACTATCCCCGGCTCTGAGACTTCCGTGATCTACTCCACCAGCACCTTCCCGGTGACCTTGACCAAGACATCTTTCGTGCCGCACAGCTCGCCGGTGCACACCCAGAGCGGAACCACCTACTACAGCACTTCGCTCTCCACCACCCACGTGCTGACTTCCTACATCTCCACCGTCACCAACACGATCACTGGCGTCCCGGCTCCTAGCACGCCCGCCAGCCCCGTCACTTACACCGAGACCCACCCTGCGGAAGGCACCTGCGCCCCGGCCACCACAGTCTACATCACCAAGCCCACCAACTGCCCTCCTGCGCCCAAGGTGACCGTCACCGAGACCGTCTACACCACCATGCCCGCCAAGCCGACTCCTCACTCTGGCTCTGGCTCCGACTGCGTGACGGAGACCGCGACCATCACTCTGGGCAGCGGCCAAACCACCACCGTCGTCGTCACTTACACCCCGACGAACAAGCCGCACGAGCCGCACACCAAGCCCAACACCCGCCCACCCTTCCCCACCGGTGGCGACAACCACGGCAAGCCCCACCCGACCGGCACCGACGTCAAGCCCACTGGCGGTGTCAAGCCTTCTGGTGGTGAGATCAAGCCCACTGGCGGCAACGTCAAGCCCACCGGCGGCGCGACCAAGCCCACCGGCACATACCCGCAGCCCTCCGGCCACGCCTCGCACGAGTACAGCGAGTGGAGCTGGCCAGCGAAGTATGGCTCGCAAGACTGGTGAGCGAACTAAAAGTTGGAGGAATTGAGGGACATCAGGGAATGTGAATACGATGTACATACGCGTTTGGATTTGCACATGCGCCACGATCTTTTGGACGACTTGATAGACTGATTGCATTTACGATGCATGCATTTTGGCAACGGGAGTTACTTGGGATAGATAGTGCTTAATATCAGATCAATTTCGGTTGCTTTACATCCAGTTCCCATTTTTTATGTGTTTCAGGAGACAGCTCGATCTCGATGTTCGGATGTAAATTCGCACTGTAAGCGACGCTTGGCCTAAGATTACGCTTATACTTCTGGAAGGAACCTCATGAGTATGTGTCTCAAGTAGTTATCGCATCTCGTCGTGTAGCTTCATGATATCTGAGTTGTATCCTTGCGAAGTAGATTCACATAAGGTGAAGAGACGATGGGAAATGTGGGTGCCTGAGGCACTCAAACTCACGCGGCAGTTGGGCGCAACTGCCGCCTCCACATCTTCACATGCGGCGCGAGCACGCGTTCACTGCGATAGTTTGCGACGACAGCGGCAACAACCTCTTAACCTCATGTCTATTTGCGCCCAGCACTGCAAACAATCAATGTGCTCCGACGACACGTGATGCGCGCCTCGGTTGCCCCTCACGCGCAGCGCATGCCATCAGAACACCCCTTCTTTTCATCAAGGTGAATGCGCGTTTGAGCAGCACTACGAACACCCTCCCGAAGAACCTGTCGCGATGGGCTCCACAACCTTCGCTGAAGAGTATCGCGCGCTCAGTCGCCAGCCGCCTACCGACCCCGACATTCAGGCTACACTCTCCGACTTCCTGACGTACACCGAGCACTTCCCTTCACACGTCACGCGCGCCCTGGCCTTGATTGAGCAGCAGACCGCCAAAGCCGAGAGCAAGATCGCGAGCATCCACAGAGACACCACCTCATATGCTTTACTGCCTACACTATCGAGAGAAAACAGGCCCGATCCTGTAGAGCTGCGGAAGAACATCAGCTATGCCTTGGAGGAGGCAGAAAGAGCATGCCGCATGCGCGTGGAGGAGGCTGTAAGACTGGATGAGATGGCGAAGCGGGAAGCGAGCCGGCTCGATATCGTCGTGGAAAAACTCAAGGCACAGCCCATGCCGCCTTCACGTGATCCCACGCCTGCACCGGACGAGCAGCGAGCGCTCACGTCGCCTAATCTGAAACGAGAGAGCAGGCTCGGCGCTCGCGGCGATGAAATCAAGGTCGCTGAGAAGTCAAACAAGAGGTTTCTCACAGACAGGGCGGCGAGCAAACTCCGAGGCAGGAAGATCATGGTGCCGGGCGAGGTGCTCCCACCACCAGATCCTAATGCGCCTTTCGAGAGTATGAGTGACTGGACATCGCCGCGTGTGTCGCCACCGGTGGAGCAGCCGCCTGGTCGGAATCTCAAGCCGACAACTCCGCGACCTCGATCCCGCACACCGAAGATACCGAAGCAGGACAAGGACAAAGTCGAGAAGAGCCCGAAAACGCCGAAGAGCAGAGCACCTCGGCAGCCAGGGCAGCCCGGCACAAATGCACACTCTGCACTGGCTGGGATCAGTACATCCAATGCTTTGCTGGCTCTCAAGCCGCCACCGGAAGATGCTGCCAAGGGCAGCAAGTGGATGCCATGGATGCGGCTCACAGAATGGGAGATGGCTAAGCTCCGGAAGAGGATGAAGAAGAACGCGATCTGGGTGCCCTCATCCACGATGGTCAGGCGCGAGCTTAAGAACCTTGGTCGAGGAGCCGGTTACCGCGATGCCGCAAAGGCTGCTGCAGATGCTGCCGGCGAGCCATTTGTGGATGAGCCTGGTGATACGGATCCCACGAAGGTCGAAGTCTCTGGGGACGAGCAGGCCACTATGAACGCCATGCTGGGGTCCACGACATACACCGATCAGGACGAAGACGCTGACGCGGAACTAATCAACCGGGGCATGAGACTGAACGAAGCAAAGAAGCTGAAACGTGCAAAGATGCTCGAAGAGCAGAAGGAGGCTGCTGCACAATTAGCTCGCGAGCAAGGCGTCGATGTGCCGGCTGTCGATGCCAAATCTCCCACAGAAGGAAAAAAGCGCAAACGTGAGACCACTCCTACCGGCACGGCGGCTGAGGCTACAGTCGAGACTCCAGATCCTCTGTCGAAAGCTGGACCACCACCCAAGAAGCTCAAGATTGCGTTGCCTCCTCCATCAGGGTCAAGTGCAGGTTCCAAAATCCCTCTTGCTCCCGCAGGTGTGAGCGCTTCGCCCAAATCAACGGCCAAGCGTCGCGCGGCCACACCACCTCCCTCCAAACGCCCAAGCTTGATACTCAAAGCCAGTAAGGCCGTGAGCGAGGAGCCCCCAAACCGCCGCACGAGTCTCCGACGCGGCAGCAACGGCAGCGTGCCCGTCGAAGACCTCGCCTCGCCCCGTGATGCAGCGCCAAAGACAGCATCACGCCGTAGGAAGCGACCAGCGCCCGGCGTGATCACAAACATCGACCATGAGAGTGCCAAGGTGGGGGTTTCGAAGCGCAAGTCTGCGCCAAAGAAGAAAGCGACTGCGTCGAAACAACAGACACCCAGCGCCGAGAGCGTGCCTACGCTGGAGCCGGCTTTCGAAGAAGAACTTATCGATCCGACAGAGCCTAGGTACTGTACATGCGGCGATGTGAGCTGGGGCACGATGATCGCATGCGACAATGAGGAGAATTGCGAGAAGGAATGGTTCCACCTCTCTTGCGTCGGCTTGGACGAGCTACCACCGCGTCGGACGAAGTGGTACTGTCCCGATTGTAGGAAGAAGCTGAAGCTTGGGACAACCACGAACGGACTTGTGGGAAGGGTTGGAAGTGCTACAGGGGCTGGAGCGGCGAGGTGAAGCCTGCCTGCAGGCAAGGATGAACGAGTTTGCTGAGCCCTAGCGAGAGATCGCCAGTTGTACAACTATGAGTAATGACAAGCTTGGTAAGATGAGGTCGAGTAGGGCGCCCTTCTGCGACTCCCATCCGTCGTCCCTTGTTTCCATGCACGTTGTGATGTCTGTCGCGCTTCAGAGAGTGTGTGATGTTTGCTCCTTTGATCGTTGCCACAGGTATCCATTCGATTTCTGCGAAGGTAAGTAAATGACTGCCTTTGTCCACCCGAAGACTCAGTTGCTAGGCTTGCTAATACCATCAGGGCCTTCGCCGCCATCGAATTTCTGTGCTCCAAGAGAGGCGACGCCCTTGCTCAGAAAGCGGACCTCACTTCCGCTGCACGCCTTGTGATGCTCTGACAGCTGCCACACATGCCCATTTCCAGGATTTACAAGTACGCCAGGGAAATCCAGCTTATCTGAACCAATGTGATCGTGCTACGTGCTGATATTATCAAGTCCGTTATCTTCAGCATGTTGTGTTCCGAAGGAAGATCGCGCCCGCTATTCCCGAAACTCTAACTTCACTTCATCTGGGCTTGGTGCCGCATGCGTTCCTTCAACGTCCACCCTTTAGACGGGTTGTCACATGAAACTCAGACAGACTGCTCTTTGTTCTGTACAGGAAATTCTGCGAGGTGCTCATACCAGCAGTGCCATCTTTACCGGGATACCGTGCCTCACCGAGCGGTTGGTTTGCGATTCTCAAAATTCCCGACCTCACCTCGTCGTCAAATGCCGACCTGTGGGCAGAACTTCACATGTGAGCCCGTTGAATTGCTCTCTGATCTCAAGAAACAAATCGCGCTCTGTGCTAATACCAGCGCTGCCATTGTCGCAAAGGTGTCGGGTCTCACCGAGCGGATCCACTCCCGACCCATAAAAGTCTGACCTCAGTCCACCATCGTCTTTCTTCCCGGGGCGAAGACTCACATGCCAGTGAGCACGACCGCTTTATTGTCTCTGCGAAAATACTGCGCTATGTGCTGGTACCAGCGATGGCAAATCTACAAGAGTGTCGTGCCCCAAAGAGCGCGCATGTCTGAAACCCCGGTTGTTCTAACCTCACTTCACGGTCACCAATGGAGAATGGCAGCATGGCGTCGCAAAGAAAATCACGCAATGTGCTGTTACAGTCGATGCCCTTGTTACAAACGCCCTGTGGCCCACCGAGGAATCACGTCCCTTATCTCGAAAATCCTAACCTCACTTCACCTCTCCCGATGTAGAACGGCATCATTCACTCGCAAAGGAAATCACGCCATGAGCTAGTACCATCGCAACGCTTGTTACAAAGGCTCCTTGATCCAATGAGAGGCCATGTCCTCGAGTCCCGGGGTTCTTGCCTCACTTCAGGTTCGCTTCAACGCGGTTGAGCCAGGCGGCACGTGCGTTCACATGACAACCGGTCAGTTGCACCTTCCTTAACCTCACCTCACCTGCAAATGCTGCTGCCTGGAGGGGTATAAAGAGCTCGCTTCCGCTCCCTCTGAAAAATTTTCTTCCTCCCAGACCACACCGCGCACGCAAAATTTTCTTTTGCGAACAAACCAAGCGCATACCAGCACCACCAGCACCAGCACCAGCACCAGCACCAGCACCACCATCACCACCACCACCACCACGACGAGAATGGCCGTCTTCGCCTTCGTCCTCGCGCTCCTGATGGAGCTTCTCGCGTCCTTTCTGGACGTCTTCGCTGGTGTCGTCGCCACTTTCTCCGGCGCGCACGACAGCGCCACACCCTGGGGCTTCCGGTTTTCTGGCTGGTCGGCAGAAGAGTACGTGGAGTACGTCTTCTTTTGGCTGTTGGAGGATGGCGCGCGTCTTCTTGCCGCCGGGGCCTCCATCGCCGTCTTCGCGTGCTTCTGCTGGCTCCCCTGGTTTTTCATCGCCAAACACAAGGCGATGTCTGGTCTTCTGGTCGCCCTGAGCGACAAACTCGCGCGTAGCCTGGCCCGCTCGGAAGAGGCAGCACTTACAGCTGCCAAACTTCAATCGGCGCTCGACTCCCGGAAGGCAGAGGTGTCGAGACTGCTCGCGCAGCTGGCGACGGCTCGCGCGAGCGGTGACTCTCTGGGACGACGGATCGAGGCGGCCGAGAGTCGGGCCAGGGCGCTCGACGACGACCTCACCACGGAGCGTCGCAACTTAGCGACAATGACTCTGAACTGGGAGGTCAGCAAGGAGAGGGGGGAGGAGGACGTCGCGGAGCTGAAGGCGGACATCTCAGACTTGCAAGGCAAGCTGGATGCCGCCCAGGAAGCGAAGGGCGTCCTCCAGGGACGGGTGGAGGGGGAGAGCTGGGAGAAGGAAGAGGCGAACAGGAAGGTGTCGCACTTGTCGGGGGATAAGGAGCAGCTGGAGAACAAGGTCGAGGTGTACGAGACCCTCTACGGCTTCCTCTCTGCCGAGGACATCGCCCTCGCGGCCGCTCGTCGGGCTCCTGTCGACGACAACGGCACGAGCACCACCACCACCGCCGACGCCGAGACCACCGCCGCTCCCGCCGCAGAGCCGGCAGCGTCCTACCAAGCGCTGCCGAGCTACGACAACACCGACACGCAGAAAAACGCGTGCGGTTTCTACCTGCGCTCGCACTTCCGCGCCGGCGACTCTGGCTGCCTGTACCCGGAGTCCTGCAAACACACCCACCCTCGGGTGTGCAAGGCGTGGCTGGAGGGCAGCTGTCCCCTGCCCCAGGGCGTATGCCCGGGCTACCACATCCGCCCGTGCAAACACAACATGCGCGGCGGTTGCAAGAACGCGGGTGACTGCAACCAGTGGCACCCGGCGCCCCAGCTCAAGGAGAAGGTGCGGCTGAGGATGAGTAAGGGAGGGTAGGGGAGGGTATTGGGTTGTTGCGGTCGGTGACCTCGGCGCAGTCCCAGGCGGGTCTTGACGAGGCCAGCGGGTGCAAGCCTGCTGGCGATCTTGACCCTGCCGGCGACTTGATGACCGGGCACCACGGTGTGGGCAGGGTATTGGGTTGTTGCGGTCGGTGACCCCGGCGCGGTCTAAAGGGGGGTCTTGACAATACCGGCG